>JAADVR010000018.1:0-127855 GCA_023335855.1 Pythium scleroteichum | reverse complement strand
CGTCACCAACACGACGCAGCCCCGGCCGTCTCTCTGACCCTGCGCGTGTGAGCATCGTCCGTCCAAGGCAAACACGCAGGCGAATAGGCTTCTTCTTGTGGTGCTGTCTGTAGACTTCGTTACCTTCTAGTGGTAAATACAAGGTGCCTTCTCCGACGGATAAGCTATCCGATGTCATCACAGAGGTGTTGCCAGCTCCGGATACATTCTATGATCTTTCGTCGAGGTGTCAATACTATAGCAGCGGCCCGAGATGACGGTCTTACGAGCATGCAGAGGATTCTACGCTGAACTGGCGAGACGTTCAAGTCGTTCTGTCGCCTCAAAAGATTGTCTGATAACTCGTCAATCATCATCACTTTATCTCTTCTGCTTCTCTACGTTTGAGCGTCTGTGATCTAAGCTTTCACATCGCGGTGGGGGGAAGTCGTGCACCCAGGAACTTGAAGGAACGCATCGAAGTCGTACTTGACAGCCTTCGGGCAGCACGACCAGTACTTGCCTGCATCGTGAAACACTGGAGCGCCAGCGTGGTGCGTACAGGCCGTTTCGTGGTTCTCCGCCACGACGTACTCTTTTTGACATCCAAAGTTGACGCACTTGGCCTTGCCGTCTGCTCGCGCAGTGGACCTGTCACACAAGCGTCGACCCGTCAGTACTGGACCTATTAGGCCTCTCTTCTCGCCCAACTTACGCAGCAGGTGCCTCGAACGCGGCCGACACAGCAGTCACTGCGTTTGGATTCTTCTTGTTGTAGTCGTCGATGGACTTGAGCGCCGGAGCCGCTGTTTGCGGAGCCGCGGCCGAGTTCTTCCCAGCACTCTCGGCAAGCGCGACGGTCGGGGACTGGGCAAACTGCGCGTTCGGCTCCGTGGTCGAGTGGCGGCCGACCTGGCACGGTTCGATCTTCTCAAAGTCGTCCCAGTCGTAGACCATCTTGGAGGAGCAGCACTGCCAGCCCTTCTTGGTGTCGTGGAAGAGCGGCGGCTGCGCGTGGTGGAGGCACGCCGAGTCGTGGTTCTCGGCCTCGTCGAACTTGGCACGGCAGCCATAGTTCTTGCACTGCACGAGGTTCTTGTCCACGGGCGCAGCCGCGGCTTTGACTGAGACAACAGCAGCAGATTAGCGAACGCAGCTCAACCCAAAGAAATACCTCGCCGAGCCACTGACCTTCTGGCTTGGGCGGGCGAGTCGTGGAGGCGCCAGGCTTGAGGAAGATGTCCTCGTACTTGTCGACGGCCGTGTGCAGCAGGTCGTCGCCGTAGATGGCGGCGCCGCTCTTCTTGGCCAGGTGGACGTCGGCGGCGGCGAGAGCGTGGTCGGGCTTCTTGGTGTTGTAGTGGTCCACGAAGAACGCCTTAAGGTAGTCGACGCGGTGGCCCGCCCACTTGGACGGCAGCGTCATCTTGAGCGTCAGGTGCAGCGCCTCGTCGCCCTCCTCGTAGTGGATGTACACCTTCTTGGGCACGGCGCCCTCCACCTTCACGGGCTCGGCCATCGTGCCTTCTCGATCAATCGATTGTCGCCTGGATCCGTTGACCCGCCAAACGTCAAAGAGCGCTCTCTCTAAAAGCCGGGTGATGTTGTAAGGTGGACCACATTATCTGACGAGAGCTGTCTTCCCCGGGCTAAGCTGATTACTAGGTCACAGATCAAGAAGGCGCATGAGAGGCTAGTCGATGCGGCACCCCCTCGCGGCGCGCCCCTTGACCTCAGCGCCATGGGGCCGCGCGCCGCCTGCCTCGTCTCGCTCGTGGCTCTGCTCTTCGCGGCTGCCGGCGCCGCGCTCACGTCCACGGCCGTCGAGCCGGCGTCACTCGTCGCCGGCGAGCAGGGCTCGGTCGCCGTGAGGCTCACGAGCTCCGTCGACATCGTGGTCGGCAGCTTCGTGGTCGTGCAGTTTCCCGATGGGTTCACCATTGACACTGCGTCGGCTGCCCTGGCCGTCGACTCCGCAGTGTACTCGACGACGCTCTCGCTCTCCTCCGTGACGGCGTCGACCGTGACGTGTGCAGTCGACATCAGCGACATTCTCAACAATATTGAGTTCGTGTTCACCGTCTCGGCTGTCACGAATCCAGGGGAAGGAGCGACCGGAGTGTTTGTGATCACGATCCAAGACAGCAGTGCGTCCACGCTCGACCAGGACCCGCAGGTCGCATCCGTGGCCATCACGAGCTCCCAGCTGACGACTGCTAGCGCCGCCCCTGACACGCTCGTGGCGGGCGCGACTGGAACTGTCACCGTTACGTTTACCAGCACAGTTGGTCTCCCGGTCGGCAGCGTAATCGCATTGGCGCTACCGAACGAGTTTGGCGTGGCGGCCACGACGGTGCTCTCGGTCGTTTCAAACCTTGACACGGCGAGTACGACATCGGTGGACGTGGCGAAGAACGTCATCTTGGTGGTGGTGGGAGGCAGTGCTGTTCCCGCGGGGACATCTGTGTCATTTCGAGTGAACGGCATCACAAATCCCGGGGCGATGACGACGGGAAACTTCGCGTTGGAGACGTTAGATAGCAGTGGCCGTGTTTATCAGTCTGCGATGGCGATTGTGGGCGCCGTTATCACGAGCTCCACGTTGACGGCAGCCAGTGTGACTCTTAGTACCCTTGAAGCTGGTGCTTCGGTGGGGCTGAGTTTCAACTTATCGCTGTCCTTGGCGATTCCTCCGAAAGGGCATTTGATGATAAGGTTTCCTCCGGAGTATTGGTTCCCCACATCTCCAACTCTGTCAGAAGCTGGTGGTGTGTTCTCTGCATCTGGGTCTTCGGTCTCGCGGAATGGCCAAGAGGTGTCCTACGTTCTAACGGATGGCGTCCAACCGTCCTCGTACATCGCTGAAGTTGGCCTCCTCCGAAACCCAGGTTGGTGTCTACACACTCAGCCCACTCTGCTATAATCTTCGGTCCAGAATCTCACACGACTCTCTGTGCATGACTTCCTATGTAGGAGTCACAGCGACTGGGCCATTTATGGTTGCATCCACTGATTCTGCAGGCCGTATTATCGAGACGGCGACGCTCAGTGGGATCACCACAGTCCCAGGAGAGCTCGTTGGTGCCAAAATGGTCCCGTCAAAACCTCATCCTGGAATTGATTCGAGTGTCCAGCTCACATTCATCACGCCAGTAGCGCTTGTCGATGATACACTGATATATGTGGCTTTTCCGGATGATGACTACAGTTTTGCCGTTGCCGCCCCCTCGGTCACAGTTTATTCTCCGTCAGGAGCAAGCGCGACCATTTCATGGGATACTCCGAAGACCGCATTCGCAATTCTAATCTCCAGCTCCACAATCGTCGCGGAAGGTACAGTCATTGATATGGCTATTGCAGCACTAAGAATGCCACCCTCAGCTCGAAACACCTTGACTGCTACGATCCAGACGTGGAATTCTCAGGGTCTACGACTTGATGGACCGAGTTCGCTGACGATTGAAGAGATTTCTGCGGTCACGATGTTGCCAACTGAGTGGTCGACAAAGTTTCCTTATCCCGCAATCACGTCACCTGTTGTCCTGAAGTTCGACACGAATGGACTTATTCCGGCTGGTGGCCAAATCAAAATCACGCTACCGAAGTCCGATATGTCAGCCACAACTGATCCAGCACCACAAGTTGCTTTTTTTGGTCCCAACGTGACGAAGGGTACTGCCACGTGGGATCAACTAACTCGAGCACTTCTGGTGTTAGTGCCAACCGAAATTCCTGCGTACTCAACCGGAGTTCAACTTGCGATATCGAGTCTTGACACCCCTGCGACCGTTCGAACTGCTGGTCAGGTCGCTTGGCTTTCGACGCTCGACACCTTCGGAATGATGATTGACGGCCCAAGCTCGATAAGCTTGGATACGATTTTTCCGGGCCCGATTCTCGGAAGCCGCCTTTGGAGTTCTGTGAGACCGAACCCTGGGGTGACAACGAACCATTCTGTGACGTTTTTCACAAACGGAAGGCTGACTGTCGGTAGCAAGCTCGAATTTGTGCTGCCAGAGTCTGGCTGGTCGGTGACACCTGCCGCGGCAGTGACTTTTAATAAGCCCGCACTTGGCGAAGTTGGGACCTTGGATTGGTACCCCGCATCTCGAGTGATGACTGTCACACTGGGAGGCTCAACAGATATCTCAGCGTACTCGCAGATCGCCATCAGTCTGTCTGGAATTATTACACCTCCGAAAGAGACCGGTGTTACGTCGACTACGTTAGTGACGCGAGGTGGGGATGGCAATCTTATCGACGGCCCAGGGATAATATTCATCAACGCTATCGCGCGTGGAGCTCTACTTGGCGCTAAGACTCTCCAGTCTTCAACGACGACGAGTGCGAGTATGGCGAGTAAGCTGGTTCTATCCGCTGCGGTGAGTGGAGCACTCCCGAGTGGAAGTGAGATGATACTGAGCTTTCCGTCGCCTGGATGGAGGTCAGCTTCTATCGCTGTCACAGCGTCTTTTGTGCGCCGGGAGCTTGGAATCAGCATTGATTCGTGCGTTTGGACTCCAGAAACGAGCCAGCTTACGATTTCAATTCAAGGGAATTTCGGGGAGGCAACAGATTTCGAGCTGGAGATCAACGGTATGGCCAACCCATATGACGTGGAGTCTGCGGCGGCTGCGCCTTTTTTGTCAGTGAGGACTATTCTTTCCGACGGTGGCATCGTAGATGAGTCATTCGACATCTCTATCAACGCAATCACAGCCTCTGATCTCGGACTGAATGCGACGTGGACATCAGAAGTCGCGACTCCAGGTGTCTCATCCACGCAAACAATTCTAATGACGACTGGTGGTCAGCTAGAACCGGGTTCTAAAATCTGCGTATCGACTCCCGTTGCAGATTTGTGGACTGTACTCAGTTCGACAACCGCGAAGTTCTCCGCCAGCAATGTCGCGGAAGCGGCTTTGGTTATCCACTGGGTGTCTACTACTCACACTATCTGCCTCTCGTTCTTCACACCTGTATCTCAAGAGAGCGAAATTACCGTAACAATCACGGACACTAGATCACCTCCATCGGAGCGGTCTGGAGCTGTGGCAAGGTTCTCGGTGTACAGTCACTTGGGAGGATTGGTTAACGTGGGAGGAATCCAGATCAATGCTATCGCGAGAGGCGCAGTAAGCGGTCAGCGTCAGTGGCAAAGCGCGTTGTTCTCACCAGGGCCTGTGGCATCACTTTCAACGACAGCGACACTCACGGCGACGACTAGTGGGCAAATTGCGCCGGGAGGAAAGATTGTGTTGACACTGCCAATCGAGTGGCAACTTAACGCTGTTACTTGTGCTGTGAATTTCATAAAGCCGACCGTATTTGGCACTGCAAGTTGTCTCGACAACGTCGTCACTGTTGTGCTCCAGGATATGGTCAATGAGTATACGGAAGTGGTGATGTTCATCGGAAACGTGATCAATCCAGTGACTGTTCTTCCGGCTGGGGTTGCGTCGCTCCAAACCTTCGCTGTCGATGGTGGTGTGATCGACGAGTCGTTGACAGTTTCGACTGGAGCGATCGAGTCAGCACTACTTGACATTGTCAATGCTGGCGTAGGTGATACTCGAGTGGCGGTCGTGGGAGCAAGCAAACGGTTCTTATTTCAAGGGTTTTCTGTTCAAGTTGGAGATGAAGTCAAGTTTGTGGACGGATCAACGACGACCAGCGATGCAAACTGCGGCGCAGCGGCGACTGGGATTTCGGACGTAGGTGGTATTGAAATCACCTCGCTCGGTGATGGCAATGACGCCAACTTGCGGTTCATGCAGGCGAGCGCTGAGGGCCAGCCATTTGCTCTCTGTTACAAGTTTGGGTCGAATCCATTCAAACTCTACCGCGAGTTCTCTTTCACAGTCAAGGAGGTGGTGTCTATGACTGTTTCTGCCGGTGACAGCGGTGTGGCCGTAGCCAACTACGCCAAAACATGGACTTTTCATGGTCGCGGGTTAGTTGTTGGCGATATCGTGCGGTGGATTGATGCTTCGGCTGTACAGGACGCTATAGCAGGGGGGTTGTCGCCTGACTGTCTTGACACGTCTACACTGGCGAACCTAGTTATACCTACAGGGATGACATTGGGGCCCAACGAAGATGCAAACTCTCGAGGCATCGATGCCTTTAACAATGCAATCTTTGCATTTTCTCCTGAGAACGCTGGAAGAAGCTTCTACCTTTGTTACCGATTTGGCAACGAACCCTTCAAGATCTATACGAGCATGGCAGTAGAAATCAAGCATGTCCAGGACGTACAAGCCTCTACATGGGGTAGTGATTCGGTCACCGTGGTAGACTCCCCGAAAACCTTTTCCTTTGTGGGCGAGGGACTGGCTGTCAACGATCGACTGTACTTTATTGAAGTCGGCAGTGAAGGTTCTTGCGCTGCGAGCACAACAGACCCGTCTATTCGCCTCCTACACAACATAAATGAGCAAACCCAATCCATTCTCTTCATCACATCAACATCTGACACGCTCATCAACTTCTCACAAGCTGCAGCGGGGAAGAGAGCCATGTTGTGCTACCAGTTCGCCTCCGAGCCATACCAGCTTTACACTGAACTGCAACTCGAAGTCAAAATGGTAACGGGCTACACTGGCACCCGAGGCGCTCCAGGACTTGCAGTTGCGGATGTTCCCGAACCTTTGACATTCCAGGGCTTCGGACTCGCCCAAGGAGATACGGTCCGGTGGATTCACAGTGCTGAAGAAGACTGTGATACTCACGTGGCCACAATGTATGAAGCCCAGACGCTCGATCCGACAGACTCTGTCAGTGTAAACGAAACCTACTCTGCAGCTTTCAATTTCTCATCCATGCAGGACGATTATCAACCGATCCTCTGCTACAGATTCGGCATTGAGAAGTTCAAATTGTACCCAAGTTTGAACGTCAAGATTGCTACACTGACTGCCAAGACTGCGCTAGTTGGTTCGAGAGAGGTTGCAGTTGTTGGTGCCCGCAAGGTGTTCACATTATTCGGAACACACCTAGCAACGGGCGATCGCGTGTCATGGACCCGAGATCCGATGGATACGCGATGTGTGAAGACTGAGCTACTACAAAAGAATCCGGCGACTCGAGACAATGAGTATGTGAGCTACACGACTCTGGGTAACGATGTCACCGTCGCATTTGAGGCCTTCAGTTCCGGTGTTCGAGTGTTTCTGTGTTACGGTTTCGGCACGGAGCCGTACCGAGTCTTTTTCAATCTTTTTCTTGACGTGAAGAGCGTGACAAACATGCGAACTCTGCGAGGTGCAAACGGTGTTGCCGTTTCCGGCGCACTGAAAACATTTCTGTTTGAGGGTGACGGTGTTGCTACTGGCGACTTCGCGAAGTTCGTGCCCGACACCAGCGTTGACTGCTCGCTTCCAGGCATAACGCTCACGAATATTCAGAAAGAGTTTGATGACGCCGCCGAAATGGCGATATACGTGTATGAAAACATCCCAGGTATTACTGCCGGGGGCTTCCAGTTCGGATCCGACAAAATGTCTGCAGGACTCTCCCGAGTGCTCTGCTATCGCTTTGGCACGGAAGATTTCTTTTTTTACGGCAACTTTCGCATTGATGTCAAAACCATTTGGGGTTTGCGTCAGTTTTACACGACGGCGAGCGGCCAAGCGAACGTCGCCGTCGTCGATGAGTTCAAGCTAATCATGATAGTCGGAGTTGGTGTATCTGCTGTTGACAAAGTGAAATGGGTCGATGGAGACACCGCTCAAGCTGACCAAGACTGTGATAATCTGCCGGCGAAAGGCTTGTACGCACGAACGATAAACGTGTTCGCAAACCAGACGATGTGGTTCCCGTTCGAAGTGGGATCACAAGGCAAGCCCTGGAAGCTCTGTTATAAGTTCGATGCAGAGCCCTTTCGCCTCTACTCATCCATAATGGTCTCCGTCAAAGAGATAACCGACCTCTTGGACTTCGGGTTTCAAGATCTCGCGATACAGGGCAAAGTCGTGGTTGTTAATCAGTCAAAAACCTGGAAACCCGTCGGATCTGGCATCCAAGAGGGGGATGCTGTCAAGTTTGTTCCACTCAGCGTTACAACTAGCGCCGATTGCGGTGCTGACAGAGCCAACACCGCCGGTGGATCGGATCTAATGACTGTGGCAAACTACAACAGCTCATTGGTGTTTGTGGGGATCCTTACTTCATACCCACCAACCGTTTCCGACCAATACCATTTGTGCTATCGCTTTCAAGACGAACCCTTCACCTATGTCAAAGGAATCACAGTGGCAACGTACGGCGTCATCAGTATCGACCGACGAACGATTCTTGCGACTGCGTCGACCCCGTTGCAAATCACGGGTTTTCGACTGTCGAATCTGGACCGACTTGGGTGGACGACAGACAAATCGGCCAATGGATGCCGTCGAGTTTTTGGGATAACCGATGTATCGGAGGCGAAAAGTGTCGTTGTGTTCGATAAAGGCTACGACTCTCTCTTTCTTTGCTACAGTTTCGACCGCCAACCTTTCACAATGTTCACCTCTATTGCAGTAGAAGTCGTAATCGCCGAAATTTGGGTGCCTGAAACTGCAGCGATCGTTTCAGGACAGACAGTCGACTTGAAAGTGTCGGGAACATTTGGGCTTACCGTCAGTTCTGACCAAGTCGCATGGGTTCCGTCCGATGCCCTGTCATGTTCTCCCGACGCCATGGCCCAATACTCATCGACCATGCCGTCTTCGGTCACATACACGTCTAAATCAACGACCTCGCTCGCTCGAGCCGGTTCGTCCTGTATCAGCGTAACTTTTGTCCCGCCAACTTCGTTGACGATGACAGAAGCGTTGTCCACGTGGAAACTCTGCTACAAGTTTGGCAACGTCCCCGACTTCATCATGTTTGGCGATGTTTTGTGCGAAGTGCTAACCATCCAGCGGGTCGATATAATCGAGTCAAAACCGACGACAACTGGCACAACGATCACGTTTGTATTTAGCGGTATTGGCCAGCAGGACTTCGACGTCGTCAAGTGGATCGACGTGTCTGGGTCAACAAATCCAAATGACGCAGACTGTGACTCGATGTCGGCTGTGGGTGGCAGCGCAGCGACGCCTGTTGTCTCCAGCACTGCGACATTCGATTTTCCTCAGCAAACTGGGGCAATGACTCTATGCTACAAGTTCAAAGGTCAATCGTCATTCCGACTGTTCACAAATGTTCCAGTAAAAGATATGACCAAGAGCGACCGTTTTGGTGTTACTGGAAGAGGTGTTGGTTCATCTCTTGTGGACAGCAGTAGCACACAATTCGTGATGAACCGGGACGTCGCAACGGTGTCTCTGACTCTAAACAAAGACATCAACGATCTTCCTGCTGGGTCAGCCGCTGAAACAACGTTCAAGAACGATTTCACAGCTGCAATCTCTACGGCGCTCGGTATTGATCCATCACGTGTTGAGATCTTGGAGCTACTCGCTGGCTCAGTTATCGTGAGGTTCAGGTTGCTTCCATATGATAACGTTGCTGATCCTCTTGTAAACGAGCTCGTACAGGATCTTCAAAGTCAACTTCAAAACCCGACGAGCGCGCTTCTCACACAAGGGGCTGTCATCACAGTGTCCGACGCCGCCAATGCACTGACATCGGAAATCGAACCGGGATCAGCGGCTGTGGTAACCCCGACAAACTCGGCTGCATTTTCTATTCGGGGTTATCAGCGAGCTGGCCTGTTCACGTTCACGACGACTGTGATCAGCGTTACGGAGAGGGTGAATCGCCTATTCGTGCGCGTCCTTCGTCAGCAAGGAACGAGCGATGTGGTCACATTGCCATTTCGGCTGGATTCAACGGTTAAAACCGCAGCGTATGGTATCGACTTCCGAATTGTTGCGCCTAGCAGCATCGATCTAAACGCCTTGTTCTTACAATTCGAGATTGGCGAGGCGGAGAAAGCCATCGAGATTCAAGTGATCGACGATAACATGAAAGAGGCCCATTTTGAGTACTTCAAAATCATCCTTGGCGAACCAAGCGCCCCCAGTTCTGCGCTTGGAGTGTTCTCGGAGGTCACTGTGCGTATTTACGACTACGATGACGGCACTGTGCTTCAGAAGTCAAGTTTCCCTGCACCGACCAATCGGAAAGTCAATCTCCTGGAATGGAGTGTTGTAGAGAATGGAAACTCTGCATCTGGAAGTGCTGGGCAGCTCCGCGTCGACTCGAACGGGATCTTTGCCATCGATCAAATCGTCGGGGATGCCGAGTACAACCAAGAATGTGACTTTGCATCGCCTACTGGTGCTTGCGCTTTTTCTTGCGATATCGGAGCAAATCTACCGTCTAGTGCCAGCCTGGCATCTTCATACCGCGTATTGAGTCTGACCGACAACAGGCCGAGTTTCGTGGCGACGGTAAATCCTGTGGCTGTGTTTCCGACCTCAGTATGCCGTCGTAAATAATCTCATTTGGACCCATGTACTAACCGACCGGTTGAGTGTAGGCCCTCACCATTTCGTTCTGGATTCGTACAACCCAGAAAACCCGAAAGGCATGCATTCTCTCATACGTCATTCCATCTACCTCTCCAGATGAACAACCCGTGCATCTCGCTGTTTGCGACCCCACAAACTTGCAGTTCGCTCTCGATGCCCTGGACATTGCGCCGGATAATCGCGGACGCCGCGGGAGCCTTGCGACATTCGTTGACGTCTCAGATGGCGCTTGGCATTTCATTGCAATCAATTGGAACGCGGAAGACGGACGCGTGAGGGTCCTAGACAATGGAATGACTGCGTTTGATGGAGGGCCTTATCGAGTTGGGTACACGCTTGGCTCCAATGGCTACTTCGTTGTCGGCCAGCTCGCCAGGGCATGCTCCAGCTCAAACGAGGCGGGAAGCCCGCCGGTGACGTGCTTATCATCGTCAGATCGCAGCCTTGTCGCTGACTTGCAGCACGTGGACGTCTGGTCGCGTGTGCTTTCTCGGTCCGAGTTGCTCAAGCAACTCCAGTGGCCCTTCAGGCTCGTCACAAATGGGCTCGTCCTAGGTTGGAATTTTGACTCACTCTCTGCTGCCGACCCTACGATTGTCCGTGATCTCTCCACTCGGGGAGTTCAGCAAAAAAACGACGGCTTCCTCTCGTGCTCGCCTACACCGCTTGCATGCACGAAGGGAGGGGAGCTCCCAAGCGTTTCCCCTGGGTTCCCGTGCGGACCTGTGTACCGCAACCTTTGGCACTTCTCGGCTCCTCCAGGTTTTGTCAAAGCGCTTGCATCGAGCTACGGCGGGCGCCTGCAGTTTCGCATGCTCGCTCCAAGTCACAACGGTGATTCCCGTCCATTGCGCGGCCAAATCTCGATATTCGACACTTCAGGAAACCACGTATCGCTCAGTCTTGGTGGCTTCCCGTTGCCGACTTCCTCCGCATGGACATATTACTCGGCGATACTGCGAGAGGACTTCGGCTGGATCGAGGAGCCGGCAGGCGACTCGATCGCCACCGCAGACTTTCAACGAGTTCTCTCGACAGCGAGTGCGCTCTGGATCCGAGGCGATCTGTGGGGGATAGGCGAAGTGGGACAAGGCCAAGAGGTCGTGTATCTCAACGACATCAAGCTCTTTTCAAGGTGACCACGAGCTTTCCTCAGTCGAACGGCTTCAAAACGACTCAAGATGCGCACATTGTGGTGTCCAGAGTTGGAGACTGGCGCCCTCCACGTATATTCTACTCAGCAGTGGCCGTCGGCCTCCAGCTTCCGAACTTTAACTTTGTGTACATACGCTCTTGGCTATCGTCTTGACTCGCAGGCCGCGTTTAATTCGTCGTCTAGTCCTCCTCGAGCGTCGGTCGGTCGCCGACCTCGTTGCGCACGTACTTGTACTTGCCCGTGGCGTTGAAGTTCGGCGAGCCAGTCGCGGTGGCCGCGGCCGTGCCCGGGGCAGCCGGCGTCGTGATACCGAGCGCCTCCTCCTTGAAGGCCGGCGTGAGACCAGGCCACACGAACCAACCAGCACCAATCGCGCCTGGGACGACCCACGCGGCTGCTCACAAGTCCGCATCCACGGAGCCGTCAGCAGCCGTTCCACCATGGATCGATAGCGCAGAGAGCGATGCAGATGCACGTACCGTAAGTGCGGGCCTCCTTAGCCAGGTAGAGGCCCTGGCTCGAGAGCTTCTGCAACGCGCGCTGGACCATTTTCGTCGGGCGAGGAATTCCTGTCTGTGGGGTGACCAGTGCGTTTCCCCAACGCACGTGAAAGAACCACCGGACGGTGACCATCTCGTCCCGAACGCGTCCCTTCACGAGGGATCGAGTCCCTTGTTTGATAGTTGTACAGTGACTCCTTCATTACTGTAGCGATGCACCATCGACTACTGAGACTGGATGAATAGACCCCCCTACTACTGGTTGAAACGAGCGAGAATGCGTTGAAGTTGCCATGGACGAGTGGAGGGATCTCGACGCGCGGCTCGAGCGCAAGAAGCGCGTAAAGCTGCGGCGGCAGCAGCGCGAGCTGAAGCGGCAGCAAAAGGATTCGGAGCTGCTGGAGAGAGAGCGTCAGAGGCAGAGCCGCCGGTGCGAAGAGATGGCGCGAGAGGACGCGCTCTCGGTCGCCATGATACGCTTCTACGAGCGTCGTGAACAACTCGTGCGACAAGAGGCCCAGCGCGCGAAAGACACGGAAGCATATGCAGCAACAGACAAACTGCGCCGGCGAGCCAAGCAGCTGGGCCTGCCACTCTCGACGCCCGGGATGAGTGGCGTTGGCCGACTGAACGAGCTTCAGAGAAGGATCGAGACCAAAGAGTCGGCGTTGGAGACCGCGCAGCACGCAAAGCAGCGTCTGGAGGCATTTCCGAAGAAGAGGAATCGCGTGAGGAGACTGCTCGAGTCATATTTTGCGTCCAGTGTGGACAAGAAGCTCGAGCGGGCGGTGTCCGAGCGACGATGTGAAGCAATCGTTGAACTGCTCGACCCAAAGACCACCGGGAAACGCGCGACAAGCGATCGTGTCAACCACGAAAGCGAAAATGGGTTGACCCCTGTGCTGAGTATGATATTCGCAGGGAAGTTGGCGTTGCTGAGAAGAGTACTGGAGCTTGGCGCGTCACCCGATTTTGAAACCGCAGACGGCATAACGCCGCTACTGGCGTGTGTTCTCGTCGATAACGTCGTTGCACTCCACATTCTTGCCGAATTTCACGTCAATTTACTACATGAGACGCAGGGTCATGTCAAGGCTCTTTTGCTCGCGGCTGATAAAGGACGAAACTCAATACTCAAGGCATTATTGCGCTTTGGTGTGGGTGTCAACGATCAAAATGCCAACGGAAGAACGGCTCTCATACAGGCTGTGATCAGCAGGCAGTATGACACTGCTAGGATTCTCCTTGCGTTCAATGCTGACAAATCATTGAACGATAAAAGTGGGAGGAGTGCTCTTGACTGGGCTCGGCATTTGCAGTTTGACCACATCTCGTCGCTAGTAAGTACAGAAACCTCAAGCCAAACGCTAATGGCACTCATACAGGATCATGAAGAGCAAATGGCCGACGCACCAAATAAATTTCTCCAGGAAGCGATTAACCAACAGAGCAAAGCACCAGGAACAGTTGCAATGGAGGAAGCTCTCCGAGACGCCGATGTCTCCCGGATACTTGAGTTGCTCTCCATCAACGACGTCGGCTATGGTCCCAATTTCGAGACTTCAACTGGCGAGATGCCACTTCTTATCGTTAGCAAGTTTGGAACTTTTGATGACCTGGTATTCTGTCTCCAGAGAAAATGTGGGGTCAGCCATTGCAATCGTGAAGGCATCAACGCACTAATGGCGATCGCATTCCATGGAAATGCCAGAATGATGGAGCTTGTCACAAAAGCTGGCTGTTCGGTTATGACGCGCGACTTTCGCGGCAAAGATTCATTGTGGTATTTGCACAATAGTGAGCAGTTTGAAACGATTAGAAGATTCACCACTCAACCGCAAGTACCGCCCAAGCTCACTTTGACTCAACCTGTCGAAGATCTTCGTGAGCTTCTGGAAATGCTCTCGATTGCGCCCTCACTTACAGTCACGATAGGGAATGCGCCAGCCCAGCGAGATGACATACCTTGCAACTGTAGCGATGATACAAAGGAACATTCCTCCGGCTGGAATGATGAACGAGAAAATGAAGACAAGTTGGAGCGCGACAAGAGCCAGACATGGAGTATCCGCCGCCGCGTTTTACGTCGTGATGCGAAGCACAACGTCTTATTTGAAGAAGAGCGACAAAAAATATGGAGATATGCCCAGCGAGGGCGGCGAAACAGTTTTATCGCGCCGCTCCCATTCAACCCCAAGGGGAGGCAGAAGTTCCCACCGTGTGATAACTGTCATGCAAGCCGAGCGAGAAAGCGATGTTTTTTATGTGATCAAGTGATGTGTGACAAATGCCACGCACGAATTCATGAATTACCTCAACGCCGCCACCACGAGTACGAAGAGTTGGAACCGATACTCAGGACTGGGTCTCAGACTGTTGACGAGATCGCACAAAACCAACAGGAGTCCCTTAAAGCATCAATCGATCGTAGCCGTATGTGTGTCCAAGCGATAAAGGGAACGTTTGAAACCATATCACTCCACCTCAGGCAAGACAAGAACGATATTGAAACAGATAAGTATGAGCGCAGGCAGCGAACTATTCGAGAGAAGCAGATTGCACAGATGCAAGTCAATGTTCCCGTCGCTGTGGCGAAGCACGCATTCCTAGCTGGCGACGGTGATATCTACACAAATCCTGCAGAGGTCGAGCTAGCTGATCTTTATATCACGCAAGGTAAACTGAGTAAAGCGCGGGCTTTGATGGAGGCCACCAAACACGTTGTCGTGGAGTCACTCGGGGAGCTCCATCCAACTATGCTCAAGGTTCAAATTCGACTTGCCCGGGTAGATCAGCACGGTGGCGACTTCGAAAAAAGCATCACGACGATCTCCAGAGCTCTTGCGTGTTTTGAAAGCTTACTTGGAGCAGAACAAAAAGACCTTGTTCTAATGCAGGACCTTGCGCTCGAAGTTCTGGTACGCACCGTCGTTGTCGGAGAGGTAGAGACGACCACCAGTTGATATTTAGTATGCTAGGATGCCTTAGTTCACTATCAAGCTGCTGTTGATGTGTGCCAGCGACTGCTCCGACTTCGTACCATCGGGCTGACAACGTCACATCCGTTGACTCGTCAAGCTCAGCGGCGTATGGACGAATTCATAGCCAAGCGAGAGCGGAAACTGATGAAACAAGAAGATGAGCTTGTCTTGACGCAAGCGGCGAATAGTGCAGAGCAATCAGAGCTGCGCCGCGTTGAACAAGAGAGGTATGTGGAAATCGAGCTCTTGTGGCATCAATGGCCGTCCCACGACAGTATCTTTCTAGGCGGCATAGTCGGTTCCGCCAACTGCTCCTGAACCAAGATCCCGCAAGCGACTACGATGCCTTCATTTCTTACGCCAAAAAGGAGTTCGCTGATGATATGGTGCATTTTTGGATTGCAGTTGAGAAGGCGAAGACCACAATCGACGAGAGCGAAGCCAAGTCTTTCCGGTCCGCAGTGGTTCCCATATTCCTGCTATTCATCAAGTCGAGGCGCATCAAGATCATCACGGCCGTCCAGCGCAAGAAGATGAAAAAGCTCATCACAACGCCAGGCAAGCGGGTCCCGCGAACGATCTTCGACGAAGTTCAGGCGCTAGTGTTTGAGGTCATCTACAGTCGAGTGTTCACACGGTTCGAATCCTTGAGCTCAGGATGAGTGGCTACACTCCTATCTCAGTACGACCACGTTTGAGACGGTCGCCATCTGCCATCATTCTGATGATCATAGCGAGGTGCCAGTCTCAACCCAACCCGTTAAACGAGAACTTGCGGTGATCAGGATGACCAAACCTGCGGCCGAAGGACTCCCGCTGCTTGCGGTGCCGGCGCCGGATGTGGACGCAGCGACGAGTCGATTCCACATCCCACCGCGCTTGCTCGGCGTGGTGCTGGTGATCGGGTCGGCGTTTTTGTACAGCGTGCTATCGCTGCTCATCAAGGTCGCGTCATTCGGCATGCCGTCGATGGAAACCGTGTTTTGGCGCTCCATCGTGGCCTGGGCTCTTAACCTGGTGGGTGGTTTTGGAGGTTCTCACTCCATCGTTTTTTACCGACCTTGTTGGCCTCGACCGCCTCTTCTGTAGGCTGCGATTCGGTTCTACCGAGTAGACGTCCGAGTCGATCGGCAGTTTTGGAAGCCGCTAGCGGTTCGATGTCTCGTTGGCACAGCCGCCATGTCATTAACCTTCTATGCGATCCAGCAAATGGTGCTCGCAGACGCTAGCGTGCTGCTCTTTACGAGCCCAATTTGGACGTTCTTCTTGGTTCGAATGCGCCTGCACTCTCAGAATCCCAAACCCGTCTACTCACTCACATCATTTTTTTTTGTGCTGACAGGGTGCTGTGATCGTAAGCGAGCGCATCGACAAGATCCACTTCGGTTTTGCTCTACTGTCCTTTGTCGGTGTTATCTGCGTTGCACGCCCATCCATTATTTTCGGCAAGGACTCTGGTGAAACCAAGACTAGCTCAACTTTCGCTATCATGTGTGCGCTTTTGAGTGCTATGTCACGCTCCACGGTCTACGTGAGCATGCGTCAGCTGCAGCAGCTCAACTTCATGGTCGTGATCCACTACTACTTACTGACGACGACCGTGTTCTCGGCCATCTCGCTGTTCGTCGTAGAGCAGGTGAGTACCGTTACGCGACGAATCACCAGTGGAGCTGATCTGATCGGTGCTGTGAATGTAGAACTTCAAGGTGGATATGGCGATCTCTGCATGGGCCGCGGTCATTGGTGCTGGTGTGGTTGGTTTCTTCTCGCAACTGCTGCTCACGAGAGGGTTTCAGCTGGAAACGGCAGGCATTGCCTCTGTCATGCGCAACCTCGACGTGGTCTTTGCATTCGTCTGGGATCTCACGCTTCTCCATGAGCCCATCAGTCTATGGAGTGTGGCGGGAGCCGTCGTCATTTGCACTTGTGCCGCGATGATAGCTCGGCGCCGTTTGAAGCAACACTGATGAGTTTTGTCGAATAAGCATTTCCAGCGAGCACTAGCGAAAATAAACGTGGAGAATGTGGTGTGTGCCCACATGAAACACTGAGTCAGCAGCGTCACTGCTGGTTCTCGCTACCCCCATCAGTTGGCCTGGCGCCGGTCCTGTCGCACGGAGAAGCAGACTAGAGAGACTCTGGAAAACGACTTGATGGCTCTTCACATCAATCAACTCCCGTGAAGCATCCAATGAATATTCTCCATTCAATAAAGTGCGGATTCTTCAGCCAATGAGATACTCGCATTCAGGAAAGGCCATCTTCAACGGTTCAACCTGGCAAGTGAGAGAACTCCCCGTTTCGACGGAGCCGGGGAGCCACTGAACAATACTAACGGAGACACCACCACTCCTGGCGAGGTCCAAAGGAGACCATCAACGTCTCCTCTCGTGGTGGCATTTCCCGACTCGCTGCGGGTGTGAAAGAGCTCGACCGTCTCCTCCTGAGCTCACTGCGATGGACACCGACCTGCTGGCCCCGACAAGCAGTGACTCTTCGGTATTTGACGCCGAGACGATGGATTTTGACAGCACTGACGATGACACCATCGTCCTCGACGACGACCCCGAGGCCTTTTCTGTCGTCTTCCCGCAGGCGCAGACCGAAGTCAGGCGCCACGTGCTGCGTCCGCTCATCCAGGCACTGCGCGAGCTTCTCTCGGAGCCGGCACCTCTCTTCGCAGCGCTCCTTCCCGGCGCCGAAGAGGATGAGGCTCTGGTCCAAGACGTTGTCGCGCTGGAGACCAAGGCCTGCATCCACGCCCAGAAGTTCGTCAAGAATGCGCTGAGCTCCGAGCAGTGGCAGAGCGTCGCCGAGTTTCTGACGCGTCGCAAGGGCGAAGAGGACCTCTGGCGCTTTTCACCAACCACTCCACAAGTCGATGATATGATGGCCAAGCTCGCGCTGTACTACGCGCATTTGTGGGAGTACACGAGCTCGGCTATCGTGAGCCAAGTCCACCGCGTCGAGTCGACGATCTACGCGCTCCACACCGAGTGGGTGGCTCAAGCCATGCCTCGAGACCGCGTCCAGACCAAGTTGCCACCGCTCGAGGCGAAATCAATGTACCGACCCCTCCGCCTGCGCAGTCAGACCACTGCCGCCGCTGCTGTCTCCAACTCGACGGGCAAAACGTCGTCTTCTTGTCCAGAGTCCGTGGGTGCTAAGGCGGCTGCTCACCGTCGCGCCCGCCTCGCTCGCCAGTCGAACGAGTTTCTCATTGCGTGGTTCCTCCATCACAAGTCCAAGCCGTATCCATCGCAGCAGGAGCGCGCGCAGATCGCCGCCAAGACCGGTCTCACCGAGCAGCAGGTGCGCAACTGGTTTGCCAACATGCGCAAGCGCCACTGGAAGCCGAAGGACTCGAAGAAGGCGAAGAAGCCGCGATGTCTGCTGGACTTGCTGCTGCGAAAGAATGAACCGACCAAGGCTTGAACTGCCTCATATATGAGGCGCTTACAAGCGCAAAACACAACGAAGTTTCGTAAATCAATTCTGATGAATATATGACAAGTCAAGCATGGTGGCCTCGCCTTCCGATCGTATCCGTGTAGTGATAAACGGAGCGGCGTGGCACTTGCCTCGCTTGTCCAGCCATCGCTCGCACGCACCACGGAGTGGTCGCTGCATTGGGTCTGTTCGTTTATCTCTTTTTCGAAGTCTTGTTGAACTTCGCGCTCTTGGTCTCGGTGACTGTGGTTGTGGAAGTCGTCGTCGTCGTGGACGAGAAGAACGACGAGCTGGTCTTCTTCTGTGGCTTCGGGATCGGCTCACCGAGAAGACGCTTCTCAGCGTGCTCGAGCGACCATTCGTGCTGGTGGAGCGCGAGACTCACGCGCTCCTGCTTGTACACTTTCGGCGCGTCGAAGCCGACGTTCGGTCCGGCACCCATACCCATCTGCATCTGCATCGCCTTGGCATCCTCATTGCCTGAAGCAAATTCCGAACCTATCAGCTATGAACATCTCGCGATACAAGAACAACAGCGACCGCACCAGTCTTTTCACCGAGAATGAGCGTGAGGAAGCCGCTCATACCGAACATGACCAGGAAGTACCATGAAACGGACGAAACATACGACACGTCGAGCGTGCTGCACGCATTTGAATCAGTCGCGACGATATATGGATTCGGAGGCACGAAAAGCGCACCTGAGCTCAATGCCTCGCTGGAGCATGAGCTTGAACTTCTGCGTCAGCGAGAACGGCACCTTGACTAAGAAATAGATGCAACACTCAGTACTCGATGGACACGAGAAACGTGCCGAACTGCGCAGCTCACCAAGCACGAAGCCGCCAAAGAAGTAGCTCATGAGGCCCATCATGACGAAGTTGGAGCCCATAAACGTCATGTTGCCCTTCATCATCTCGATCATGCTGTTGGGGTTCATCATCTGGTGCATGGCCTCGTTCTTGACCTTCTCGCGCAGTGCACCACGCATGCCGTGCTTCTTCTGCGACGCCGTGAAGTAGTGCTACAACCAGTTATTCGGTCAGTGGGTCCAGCTCGTCCGCTGTCAGCGAGCCGACGTACGCGGCGCATGGCGAAGGCGTCGGCCGTGACAAACTTGGAGTTGATGCGCGCGATCTGCGCGCGCTTGACCGTGTTCCTGTGGAGACGAGCGACTCAGTCGGCCGCGAGCCGCGGACAATGTGGCGGGCCCACGCACATGGGGCGCAGCTCGTCGATGGCCGCGATCTTCTCGGTCTTGAGCAGCTGCGTGATGTAGTGGCGCATGCTGGACGAGCAGCCGATGATGAGCATCATGGGCAGCACGACCCAGTCGCGGATGCTCGGGTCCAGGATGATCTCCACCATGCTGCGTCCGGCGCCTCTCTTCTCGACTCCCTTGGGGGAGGGACACCCGTGTTGGCATTGCAACCGTAACAGTTTACGAGTTGTTCTTATCATCACGTGCAAAAACAGCCAATGGGAGTAGAGAAGCCAATCTGTATTCATTTACGTGGTCCACACTATGTTCAATCAATCATGAGCCGGCCGCAAAACCATGATCCTTCAGTTGAGGTTTTACGGGTCGCAAACGAGGTTTTAACAAGGTTCTGGTGGTTCAAGAGTTCAAGTTGATCCAGTGTCGGAAATCCTATCAACGGGAGAAGAACCGAGAGATCTACCACAATGGACGCGATCCGCAAGTACCTCAAGGTGCGTGCAGGTCTCCTATGAAACGGGACCCACGGCTGTTAGATAGAGCAAGTCGCGCTGACTTCGATGGTGTCGTTTGCGTTGCGATCTGCCCACAGGTCCAGCTGCCAAAGTACCTCAAAGGTCTGCCGCTGCCGCGAACGTTCTCGGGCTTCCTCAAGCTCAAGCAGGAGGAGTGGATGTACCTCGCGCCGCTACTCATCACCATCGCGGTGTTGCTTTTTTCGCTCTTCTTTGGAGGTGGCAAGAGCTCCAAGCCCGGCCGCGTGAACCGCCAAGTGCAGCTAGACAAAGACAAGGTCGCCGACATCAAAGACATCACCGAAATCGAGGAGCTGTGCGAGAAGGGCAAGGGAAAGTGCGTCGTGTGCCGCTGCTGGAAGTCGAAGAAGGTGCGTTGTCGTGGTGATTCTGCTGCTGAGGTGGAGGATGTACTGAAGTTGCGTGTGTATGTGCAGTTCCCACTGTGTGACGGCAGCCACATGAAGCACAACAAGGAGACTGGTGAGCTAGTGATAGGAAGGATGGAGTGGAGAGGAGAGTTGCTGATCACTTTGTCTGTAGGCGACAATGTGGGACCACTTGTCATCACGAAGAAATCGTAGACGCCTTCCGTGGCATGTATCAACGGCGTTTCGACGCGTTGAACGATGTCTTGAGTGCAACAATATACGTATGTCCCGATGGATGCGCTCTGTTCGACCAGTGACTTGTGTTGATTGCTACATTCCGTACACTGTACAAGAACAAAGCTGAAGGCACCGCACAACCTGACAAACTAGCGCAACCAGACACAGGAAAGACGACCAGTGACGCAAGTGAGATTTTTCACTCGGATCTAAGGCTCAATCCACGATCAGGACACAGTACCTGTCTACTACTGTACTGCATGTAGAGACGCTGCTTAGGCTCGCGCCTATTGCTGCCGTCGAGTCTTCGGAGAAGTTTGGGAGAGTCACCGTCTGCGTGTATTCACCGACGATGTGATGTTGAGTTTGTTTGGGCACATTACGAGTACGCCATGGAGCGCAGGCCCAGTCCCAAGAATGCCTGCCGTGGTCGGGACTCGCTGTTGAAGTTGCGTGCCGATCAAGTGGCTTCTGAATGCCTGGGAGGCACTCCTGCTCTCAAGAGGGATGCTTTCCGCAACGTTGAACGATCAGTGAGTCTCATTCGGTGGGAAAGAACTTGCTGAATCAAACGCGCTTACGTGCTGCACGCTCTCTTTCTGAGCGCATCCGCTCCCTTCTACCGTATGTACTTTGCATGAGTGTACAAGAGGATCGGAACTCGGCCATTCAGCAATAGAAGCGGCAGCCAGAGAGACAACGTGGAGGAGAACCCAGACAAGGAGTCACTGGCCGTCACGTGTATATCCTCCAGTCGTCAGGTCACGTGGTCGCATGGTGAGGCGTGGCTCCTTCGGTCAAGGGGTGAGATCGCAGAAAGCTGAACACCCGCTGGTCAACGAGTAGTGACAAGTAATGAGATTAGCAAAATGCCGCATGTGCAAAACACGATGCAAACCCTTCTAGGAAGGAAATGTGCCGTTCCAAACTCATCCAGGTAAACGATCTGTGGACGACAATCAAGATGTGTCGCATGCTGACTGTGAAGCACACGGAGACAGCGAAAACAGACATTTGGCTTGGAGGCGCCGACGGCGTGCGGAGTGGAGCCGATAATAAAAGTGTGGCCGACTCCCATCGAAAGTCTTGGTGTCAAGCATCTTGAAAAGTGCACCGTGTTTTGCAAATCTGGCGACCACTTATCGAAGATCCGATGCAAAAGATCAATCAACTGGACTCGAGCAGCCTCGAGGGGTAGGTGAGGTCAGTCGTCCGACCCCGACATCTGATGCCCGCTAGAGAACGGACATCATTCCATTATATCATTTCATTACGGTTGTTGAGTCCCATATCCACTGAGTCAATGA
The DNA here is from genome assembly GCA_023335855.1 of Pythium scleroteichum. Classification (NCBI taxonomy): domain Eukaryota; phylum Oomycota; class Peronosporomycetes; order Pythiales; family Pythiaceae; genus Pythium; species Pythium scleroteichum. Next base: position 105,680 of record JAADVR010000018.1, on the reverse strand, counting down.
CTGATTCACGCGCGAATCACGCGCCGAGATGGTCCGTGAAAATGGAGACCTTCGGTTGCAAGCGACGCGGGCAACGGGATAGAGTGCGACCGCCGCAGAAAGAGCACTCTCCAGCGTAGCGAAGGCCGCCCCCAGTCGCCCATCCACGGCGTCAACGATATCGCCGCCTGCGTCACGGCGGGCGGCAAACAGGAGGCGCTGCGGAAGCATTCTCCGCCTTCTTCTCCGCCTTCGATCCCCCCTCCCGGCGGCGGCGCCGAGCTCCCATTCTCGTTCTCGTCGACGCCGTTCCACCGAGTCGCGCTGTTACTCACTCGGCGGCGTTACCAACCCGAGATCCGCCGGCCACAAGGGTTACTGCCGGTTGACAGGTCGACTCGACACTCGGCCGCGCCGACCGCGTTGTGCTCTCGCGCGGGCTCACGAGGCCGCGTCTGATCCTCTCGCGCGTCGACCCACGAGCTCGTCTCACTACCGAATCGCCATGGCGGCCCAGCGCTTCGAGTTCCCGCTGCCCGAGCGCGCGCTTCCTCGCGTGCGCGTCTCGCCCGAGCAGCACGAGGAGCTGCGCGCCTTCGCCGTGCGCACGGCGCTCGAGGTGCTGCGCGACGGCCCGACGTGGGGCCGCTCCAACGTCAAGGCGGCCCGCGAGCGCGGCTGGAAGGTCTCGCAGCGCTCGCCCGACGTCTGCTTCATGATGAAGACCACGACGACCTCGCGGCCCACCAAGGTCGTCAAGTCGAGCCGCTCGCAGCTCTCGCACACGACCTCCATGTCCTCGGACGACTCGCCGCTCGGGTCGCTGCCCGAGGACGCGCCGGGCCACCGGGCCAAGCGCGGCATCGGCGGCGCCGGCGGCCGCGCCTTCATGGGCTCGGTGCGGCTCGCCGGCTACAACCTCGACGACGTGGTCGCGTCCATCCACTGCGAGACGACGCGCGCTCAGCGACAGCAGCTCACCAACAGCTACGGCAACGCGTACCTCGACTGTTGTATCCTGCAGACGCTCGAAGGCGCCAAGCCGTTCGACCCGTTCTGGTACCTCGGGCTCAAGTGGACCGCGCTCAAGTCGCCGTTCGAGAAGCTCGTGAACCACCGCGAGTTCGTCTACGTCGAGCACACGGGCACGCACGTGAACGCGCAGGGCCAGCGCATGCTCTACCGCATCATCCAGTCCGTCAGCCTCGTCGAGTTCGGCGGCGAGTCGGCCTACTTTGGGCTCACGCGGGCCCACCTCGAGGCCGCGTACGTGTACTGGATGGACGGCCCGGGTCACCTCATGCCTTCCGACCCCGACGAGACCGGTGGCATTCTCACTGTGTGTATGAAGGGCCTCGCGCACCCCAAGGGCAAGGTGCCCCTGTGGCTCATTGAGCGGTACATGAAGCGGTTCTGGAAGGCTGGGTGGTCGCTCAATGGCTCAGGCGGCGAGGCAGCGCTCGACGACGAGCGCCAGCTCACGCTCAATCTCGCGACCGAGTGGGTCGCCGACAGCGAGCGCAAGGCCTGCGCGCTGTGCCAGAAACGGTTCCGCTTCGGCCGGCGCATGCGCCACCATTGTCGCGCGTGCGGCGAAGTCATCTGCCGAAACTGCACGCAGTACTTCCTCCTGACGTACCCGACGGCGGCCAGCGTCGGCGCGTACCCGCTGAACTCGGGCTCGAACCGTTCGTACCACCGTTCTTCGTCGACGCCGAGCAACAAGCTGCCGTTCGGCGGCGAAGACGACGATCTACCGGCGACGCTAGGTGGAGACTTCGGCACCGACTCAAAGAAAGGGCGCGGGCGTGTTGTCAGCGAGAACGACGCCGCCATGGTCGGCAAGGTCTGTCGGCGATGCGTGGAGAACAAGAAAGTGGCAATACGGCGCGAGACGCGGTTGTCGTCGGACAAGAAGACTCGACTGTCACGGAGAGGGACGCACGCTTTGTCGTGGGAGAACGCGCCCAAGGGACTCCAGACACAGCCGATCCACGAGTCGGATGAGCACGAAGAAGACCACGGACTGCCAATCATGGGCCACGACGAGGAGTCCGACGCCGAGTACTTCGTTCCCGAGACGCCGGGCCCGAACATGAATGAACAGCAGTACTACCACCACCATCACCACCATCAGCAGAACTTCCACGACAACGATGACACGGCCAGCGAGTTCAGCATCGGAGACTTCGAGGCGTCCAACTACAAGCCCTACGCGACACTCGATTTCAAGAGCGGCACCGCCATCCCCGAGGACCGAACGGGCACATCTCTCGACTCGCAGTTCACGATGTCGGGCTTCTCGGTCGGCATCAACACGCACGACGACGAGAGTGACGACGAGGCCGTGGGCTACCACTCAGATCCAGACCACGACTCTGTGCGACACCCACAGCTCGGCAAGATTGCCCACATGACCGTCCAGGAAGACGAGCGGTTCACGATGTCGTCGGACAGGAAGGCGGCCGCGAGACCGCCGCCGCCGCCGCCCGTCGCGCAAAACTTCGTGCTGACGGCGCAGGCGCTCAACGACATTCGGTACAGCAAGCAGGACGCGAGGTTGCGCCTCGAGGATTTGCTGGCTGACACGGACGACGAAGGCGAGACCGACTACTCGACGTCGCCGCCTCTGCGGCCAAGTGCACTGACGTCGCTCGACGTCCACGAGCGACGCCCACAGCCGCATCTCATTCGCACTGCCAGCGCTCCGCCGGTAGTCCTGGCACGCGACCGCCTCGCACCCCCGCCGCCACCACCCGTAGGAAGGTATCATGTCTCGTCGGCGACCCATCGCGACAGCAACTTGTCGTCCGTGTCCTTCTCGTCCTTCGACGCCGACATGCTTGTCGACGCTGCGGCTTTCGAGGACGATTTCCGCATGAGCACGACGCTCGACGGCGACGAGGAGGACGAGGACGCGCTCATCGCACGCATCCAACATATCCAAGACGAAGCCATGCGCCGCCAACTGCTCGCGTCGCCGACTTCGTCCGTTGCCTCGTCGCTGTGTGAGTCGGTCGGCCCAGCGATCCGCTTCCAGCGCAACACCCGGGCGCCCTCGAACGGGATCCCACTCGCCACTAACGGCACGACGCTGAGTGAGGCGTCGACGATCTCGTCGAACGGATCGTTCGGCTCGGTGCCCACGACGGAGACGCAGCCGAAGTCGAAGACCCAGAAGACCATGCAGTTCCGCGTCGAGAGCGCCATCGCCGACCAGGCTGAGCTGCTCTACCAGATTCAGAGGGAGCGCGAGCGGACCACGGAGGCATCGCCTGGCATCAAGCTCTACTAGATTTCTAGTCATCGTCGCGTCGCTAGTATCCAACCAACAATTATTAGGTTGTCAGCTCAATAGATCTCCCCTGTTCCGCTTCCTTGTGTTGGTGGAGACACATCCTTCCGAGCATCAGCTTCAACAAGAGTGAACAGCGAAAAGACACAGGTACGGACACCGAAGTTGTTTCCACGATCTCGCTTCGATCGCATTGCCGTGTTTCGTTTGGGCTACACACATTTAAATACTCGTTACCGTTCTCTACTGTTTCTCTCTAGACAAAGGCCGCCGTGCCTTGCTGCCGCGCGGTCGTGGCGCGCGCGTACCGAGGCGGCGACGGGAGATCAAAGCTGTTGCCTTCCGCGACGGAGTAGACCTCGTCGTCCGTGTCGAACTCGCCGCTGTAGTCGGCCGAGACCGTCGTGTAGGCCGACGACGTGATGGAGGTGTCGGTCATGCGCACGCTGCTCGACGCCGAGGGCTTCCACTGGCTCGAGCGCGCGCTGCTGTGGCCTGATGCGAGCGCCGACTGCTGCAGGTAGTACTGCTGCTGCGCGTGGAGCTGGAGCTGCTGCTGGTACTGCTGGTAGGCCTCACGCTGCTGTTGCTCGCGTCGCATGCGCTCGAACTGGATGTTGCGCAGTAGTTCCTCCTGCTCGGCAAGCGACTTCTCCATGCGGTCGAGGGCCTCGGCCGTCTCGGCTGGCAGCGGCGCTCGCTCGCTCAAGTTGCGGTGCTTGTCTTTGGCCAAGTGGCGCTCCTTGAGCAGCCGCAGTCGCTCGACGCCCGACGGCTTGTGGGCGCCGTGGGCTTCGTCGACGAGCTCACGAGCCGGCAGCGGCGCATCCTCGAAGTTGAGCCGCGCCATTTGGCCCGTCAGCGTCATGGGCTTGAAGGTACCGGATTCGGTGAACGACGGGTGGGACTGCGAGTCGCTCGGCGGCTCGTTGCGGTGGGCGCGCACGAGGCAGACGCACTTGAGGCAGAACTTTTCGTCGATCACGGCGCTCGGGTGTTCGGCGTCGCGCTTCTCGTGCCACGGCAGGCAGAGCGTGAACTGGATCACGCAGCGCGAGCATATGAACTGGCCGCAACAGCGGCAGCTCGCGTGTGTGCGCTTGCGCAGCCCGGAGCCGAAGGTCTTGAGACACGCTGTGCAGTGCTTGTGGGCCTCCGACTGCTTGGCCTCCTTGACCTTGGCCCGGAAGGCGTCGGTCGAGAGCACCCGGCCGTGCTTGACGAAGTGCTTGACGTCGGCGCAGTTGTCCAGGTTCACGACTGTCGGTGCAAACTGCGTGAGGAAAGACTTGCCCATCCAGCTCGTCGCGCTGCCGCTCGGGTCGAGAGATCCTTCCGCGAAGACCTGGACGGCTCGCGCGCTCGGGTCGAAGCGGTAGAGGTACGTGCAGGCCATGGCGCCGCGCACGAGGTCGTATTCGCGCTCCGCCAGCACCGAGACCATGTCCGAGTCCACGGGCAGGACGACTTTGACGAGGAGCTTTTCGCCGTGCTGGTCCTCGACGGTCCGCGAGTACTCGACCACGGCGTAGTCGCGCGACGAGATGAACTTGTCGGCAGGCGAGATGTACGCGAGCCACTTGATGCCGAAGAAGTGGAACGCGTCGTCCGGGCGCTGGTGCTCGAAGACCTCGAGCACGGCGGCGTCGAGGAACAGCTCGCGGTAGAGGTCGGTCTTGACGGCGCGCTCGTCCGTCGTCGTGTCGCAGTAGAGTCCGTACTCGAGATCTTTGAGAGAGACGCTCGAGATCTGACCACGCGCGACGAAGTGGCGCCGAGACGCCGTGTTGGCCTCGTGCTTGCGGCGGTAGAGCGTGATGTGGTGCTGCTTGCTCGTGAAGTGCGCGCGCCAGTCGCTGCTGCCGCCGTCGAACATCTGGTCGCTGTGCGCCCACGCGGCTTTGCTCTTGCGCAGGACGCGGTTCATCTCGTTAAGGCACTGGCGCTTGAGCAGCTCGATCTGGTCGCGCGAGATCGTGACTTTCGGAAGGAACTCGTCGCTCAACGGGAACCGGCGGCGAGGGTTCCGCGCCTGCACCTCGATCGACAGCACATCGCCAGCCTGCGGCAGCAGCGTCTTGTTGGTGCTCTGCGCGGTTGTGAGCAGCACGGGGCCGCCGCTGTTCGACGTCGCCGAACTCGGGCGGCCGTCGCTGTGGCTGCTGGCCGCGACACTCTCCATGGTGCGAAGTGTGTGCGTTGGATGGCCGAAAGTCGAGAATGAACGGCTCTCAACGAGACCCGGAGCTCGACGGAGAGACCGTGTCAAAAAAAAAACTCACCGGCTTCACGCGCCGCCGGCTATGAACACGACAGGCTCGATTGCGGAATGAACAACGGCGTTGTGTGTGCCGCTGGGCCAGTCCAAGCAACCTCGCAGGATAATCTTGGGGACGGCGACGTGACTGCCGCTCGCAGGGGGTTCACGCCAACTGCATCAGCCGAGAGAGCGTGCGAAGAGCGTGGCCATCCCAGAGCCAGGTGACGGGTCCTCCCCTTTCCACGTCCGCGGTCAGTGCATCGACCGCCGCTTCTCTTCCCCGGACTCACGTGAGACAACGCTTGCGTCTTACAGCAAGGCTGCCTGGCAGCGTGGAGCGAGCCGCGCAAACATCGCCGACGTGGGAGAGGAGACCGGATCGGCCATGACATGTAGCACATAGCCAGGGCGGGGCGAAAGTTGACTCGCTGCAAAAGAAGGTATAACAATCACTCTCTTGAGTCAAATGTTCCACATTTATGAGAACAATGCACCTTGTTTTGATACATGTCTCAACAGCTCACCTGGAGCTAGAGATCGAGTCCGAATCTGACTCGACTTCTGTTTTTGCCTTTCGCAGGTGGTTCGTTCGGTTGTGGAGGAGAACTAACAGGTTCACTGGGCTTTCATGGAATCCGCAACAGTTTCGATGGCCATCCCACGTTCTGCAGGGAGAACATGGCGTGAGAATTGCCCTCTGCTTACAAAAAACAGTACAGTACACGGCCGTAGCAATCCAGGCAGCGGATCAAAAGAAGATGTGGCCAATGGAAGTCATCCCGTTTCAGCTGCCCGAGTGCAATCTTCTCATCATCGACCTCAAGCTGAACAGGAAGATGGGTGCTGATGGATGCGCCACCAAGACCGTGAGGAAATTCTTCTTTCCCTCGCCAAGAGCGACTTGTTAGGGGTTCTGATCGAAGGGAAGCGAGGCGTCCGACGTCGACTGGCTTGTTCACGCCCTCAGGAGAATCCAGCAACTGGACACCTTCGGTGAGGCGAGTGTTGTTGAGTGTGTGGCCATGTTAAAAGCCTGAGCTCGATTCGTTTCGAGGTTCTGCAAATCGTGGATTCCAAGGTCCCTTCTCAAATCGTGGCGTCAGGCCCGTTCACGGTCCATTGGGGATCCCGAGATGTCCCATTCAGACGAAAGGTCCTTCTAGTATATGGTCCAGTACTTTAGGGTAGGCACCGAGGGTTCGCTGCACAGGGTGTTCAGGCCATCGAGAAGACCAAGAACAAAGATCGCATCTCCGCGACGCTGGGTTTCTCTGGACGGTCGAGCCATGCAAACAAGGCTCTTGTGCCGAAATGCTTTCGATCGTTGAAGTGGGATCCCTCCCCATCCGCTGCACTATCCTCTGCGGCGCGGTTTTTAGTCGCCACTGCGCTTTCCCACGGAGCTCTGCCGCAATTTGTACCCAGTGGCAGCCTCTGGCGTGTCTCCGGATCTATCTTCACTTCATCAACACGTTCACAACACGAAGGCATTGCACAAACAAGTCTCGTCACACGTGCTTCAACTCGAGACTCAACCTACAGATTCGCCTAGTACTGTATTCACGCCGGTCAGGGATGAATTCCTACTGCAGAAGCACGGGAGTCGCTGTCCCGGTTCAGCTCGAGTCGCGGCGGATCGTCGGGTCCTTGTGCTCGTCGTAGTCGCGTGACAAGTAGTCGACGTGGACGAACGCGCGCTCGACATTGTCGAGTGCTTCGACTTTATGCTGTAGCGCGAGACTAATATCGTGGGCCTCGCGCACACACATGGCCTCAGGCAAGATCACCTCGAGCTCCACGAGGTAGTTGTTCCCGAAATGGTACGCGCGCACAATATCCGCCTTCATGAGCGGGTGGTGCAGGTCGGCGAGATCTCGAATCTGCTCGATAAAGTCTGGCTCGGCGCCTGCATAGAACCATGCACGTTAGAGAGGCAGTATCGAAGAGAGAGAGAGAGAGGAATTCCTACGCAGCCCGATGAGCCTCTCGACCTGCTCTTTGCCAGTGGCCAACCAACTGAAGCCGATGTATACGGAAATGGCGATGGCGCCGATCGAGTCAAAGTACCACAAATCCCGCCGCCAGTGGGAGAGCAGGGACGTGAGGACGGCCGCCGAGTTGCTGAAGACGTCATTGCGATGGTCCTGCGCGAGCGCATCGGCCGAGGACGAGTTTCTGGCGATGCGCGAGCAGGCCCACCAGAGCACGAGCTTGACGACGATCGCGAATACTAGCACGCCGACTGTGAATGGCGTCATCTCGAGGTCAGGAAGCGAGCCATTGAAGCCGCTGACAAGCGTCTCAATCGATTTCTGCACCACTTCGATAGCTGCCCCCACACGCACAGCTCTTCAGAATAAAAAGCGGAGGACCACGGACGGATGCAGCACTCACCGGCCATGCCCATGAGCGTCGCGGATATGATGACCGCGATGGGTTCGAGTCGGCGCCTTCCCGCGGGGTAGTTGACATTTGGTGTGTGCATGTGCTTGTCCGAGTACCAAAAGAGCCACTGCGACGTGAGATCCAAGATCGAATCAACCAACGATGACAGCACCGCGAGCGATCCACTTGCGAACGCCGCGTACGTCTTGGCAATCGCGAGTAGCTACGCCGTCACCATCTCCATGAGCCTGCCGGCGGAAACACTTTCAAACACTCCACTAGCAGCTGTACATACCACATTGATGACGAGCGACGCGCGAATCGCTGTCTGCACTTTGGCCGATGCGGCCGGCGCCATGCTCTGCAGTTCGCTATCGCTCTGCTCGCGCACCAGCGCATGGGCGACCTGCGAGCGGCGGTCGCGCCGCGATCCGCTTCTACCCGGCAGTCCGAGACTGCTGTCGTTGCTGCCGTCGCCGTCGCGCAGGACGGCGATGCGGTGGTCGCTGGCCTTGGCGAACGAGCCGTAGCTTGGGAGGCCGGAGCGGGGGGACGCGCTGAGCTTGCGCTCGAAGTTTTTGAGCTTGGCAACGGCGCCGGCCATGACGGACGAGGCTTCGGCAGGACACACGAGCGTCTCGAAGGGGCGGCGCACGCGAAGCAGGTCGGATGCCGTGGGGCGCAGCATGCAGCAGAGGCGGGCGCACCCCTCGAGTGGACGGGGCGGTTTCCTGATCTTGAAGAGCTCCAACCAGATCGCTACGGCGCCTTCGCGCAACATAAGGATCGATCTAGATAGTGTGGACCACAGAAGTCCACCCAATTCGCACTTTGTAGGAAGGTAACAGTACGGCACACTCAACCTGCCGTGCTTGAGCGTGAATGGCCACTGGGCAGCAAGGAGCTCCTCGCGCCGCCTGTCTACGAGAAGCATGTTCGTGCTCACGCGCATCTCGGATGTGATCCCCGTGGCGCCCGACCTTTTCGAGGAGGACTACCAGAAGGTGCTGGTCGAGGAGATCGACCGCAAGTACGCCAACAAGGTCATCGCGGACGTCGGGCTCTGCCTCTCGATCTACGACTTCGTGCACATCGGCGACGCGTTCGTGCACCCAGCGGACGGCACGTCGCACTCGCAGGTCGAGTTCCGCATGGTCGTCTTCCGCCCGTTCGTCGGCGAGGTGCTCAAGGGCCGCATCGTGAGCTGCAACGAGGAGCACATCCGAGGTGCGGACCCCTACTTGATGCCAAATGGCTGCGCCGCACGACGAACTGAGTGGCGCGTTGCAGTCTCGATGGATTTTGTGCAGGACATCATCATTCCATCCTACGCTATGCAGACACCTTCCTACTTGTGAGTGAGCCGGAGGAGACGATTCGGGTTTTGCTTCTTACGAATCGGCCGTTCTTGTGTAGCGATACAGCTGAGCGGCTCTGGGTGTGGAAGTATTCGGAAGGCAACGGTGCGTCTTCTAGGATTAGCACCACAACGGCGGCTATACGCTAAATTGTTTGTTGCAGAGAAATTCTACATGGATCTTCATGAGGAAATCCGCTTCCGTGTCACCAACATCAACTTCACTCGCGTAACCAAGACGGCCCACGGCATCCAGGCCACGACCACTGAAGCTAGCGACAAAACTGAAGGCGCACGGAGCGCCGGTGACATGCGTCAGTCGCTTGCCCGTGGTCGCTCAGCCAGTGTTGATTTGTCCGAGAGCGATCCAACGCCATCAGCCATCCATATCTTAGTACGTTTGAAAAGGATTTGCATTGCATTCATTTGCTAACGGGCGATCGCTGAAACTGCAGGGAACGATCGACGAGGATGGCCTCGGCCTCTCGTCGTGGTGGACATAGCCAAACGAGTCATTCCTGTCTTTTCATAGAATCAACGTTGTTGCCACAAACCTGCCATGTACGTGTGTCCGTATTTCGAGCTTTTAGGATCCACGAAGGGTCATCGGCCCCTTCGAGCGTCGACGAGATCATGCCGAGTCTGTGGTTATCTGAAAACGAGAACCTCGTCGATGCAAAAGCCAACGATGGATGTCGCGCAGCAAGCCCTCAAGTCTCGAGCCGAGGTCCAACTGCTCAGTGCTCTCAACCACAAGAAAGCCAAGAGCGCGTCGGGCTACCTCAAGGCAGAGCAAGAGCGTGTCGAAGCCGAGGAAGAGCAACAGATAAAACGCCATGCGACCCAGAACCTCAAGCAGTTTCGAGTTGGTGCTGGCAAGAATATGCGGCCGCCGAGCGAGCAAGACGAGATGATCGCAGCTGTTCGCCAACTTGAGCATGATGTGGTCATATCGCGGCCAGAGAAGGAAGGCAACAGCGACTCACCGAACCAGATTGAGCTCAACGCGATCCACCGACGCGAAAAGCACATGCAAGCCCAGCGCGCCTTTTCTGAGAACGTGCGGGTGATCAGCGAAGATATCGAGGTTGCCATCATCAAAGAGGCTGACGCAATTAAAGGAACTCTTGCTAACATGGACACCTTGCTTGCCAAGAAAGCCAACGACTTGGAGAACGAATCGCTGCTTCTCAACTGCGAACTGAGCAATGTGATGGACATCTGGGCGACGGTAGAGACAACTTGCCAGGGCCGCACAAAAGCTATCGAGGCGTTTGGTGTAACGTTGGAGGGGATCGAGCGCTCGCGTGTCAACCGTGTTGGCACAGGGCTCAAGCAACTGACCAAGACACTGATGGAAACAGCACACGCGCTGCCGCCCGAGATCGAGAGGATCATCGAGAGTGAAGCGTACGATGTCGACGTTGTCGTGATCACCAACCGCCGCGTGTACGCAGACCTAATTGCGCGAATGGCGACTCAAGATGTGGATGTGTTCGTTCGCAGCCGACTACAGTGGGAGCGTGGCCTGGAGCGTTGGCGCCGTCTACGCCATGACGACGCGATTCGTAGTTTCCACGCCGTAATCAGCTCGGCAATTTTCACGGATCCGAGTGAGAGACGGCAAGTCATGGGCGAAATTCGGACACTTCAGGAGGCGACTCACAGGAAGAAACGCGTAGCAGCACTTCAGACACTGCATGATGCTGGCGCCGATCTAACTTCTGTCGCAGCGCAACACGTCTTGACAAGTTTGATGGAGACTGAGCGAGACGAAGATGAAGAGAATGCTGCCTACTTTGGTACGCTGACGAGACTACACGACGAAAAGGTGCGGGAAGCTCAAGCTTTGCGCGAGGCGTTACGTCTCGAGTTACACGGCTTTGGTGCCTTGACACCAGAGGGTGACATTGTTCATTCTCGGGAGAAGTTAGTGAGCCTGCTGAGTGACGATTCGCTGGAAGACTTTTTCCGGTTGGCGGGAGGGCTCAAGAACGAACTGGATTCGGTCGTGAAACGACTGGAGGTCTCCCAGCTCATATATCAAGGCAATCTGAGACCCCTACGTTCGTCGCTCGGAGTGCTGTTGAGCGCGCTTCCGCTGGACGGTATCATGGAGAGCCAGGGTAAAAGTGCAGAACGGAAGGCAATCCAGGCCACGCTAGACAAGATGCGCAAGGCAGCGAAACATGAGATTGTCGCCTTGTTGCCTTCTTTGCAGGCTCAAGTGTCAATGTTACTCGGGCTAGCCGACGTTAATGACGTGTTCAAGGCGGAAGTCGAGGATGCTGGCTTGCAGCTCAACCTCATTCTGCAAGAGTTTGCCGACGCTCCTGGCGATTCAGGCGAGATAGGAGACACCACAACGGCCCCAGAAATGAATAGAGCAGCCACATCAGGCGCGAATGCTGGAGGATCTTCAATAGCCAAATCGCTTGGTTCGACGAGCTTCGGCACCGCAAGTCATACCTCAATCAGAAGTGAATCAGGAAGTTTTGATTTGTCCGCGATCCGGCGAGTGCAGCGACGTTTGGGGATGCTCGTGTACGCGACCGAGTTGAGCCCAGCATTTCAAGAACATCTCGCGTACACCGCGGCGCAACTTGAGCTCCAAGAGAAAGCAAATGATATCGTGGACAGCGTTGTTTCCGCCAGCTGTGAGGAGCATTTGGCTGCTCGTGAAGAAGAGAGCAAGCTATTCCTCAAGCTGATCGGTGAACGAGTCGAGCATCAGAGTCTGCTCCTCCACGATCAGTGCGAACGGCTGGCGAAGTTTTATCTGAGGGTTGCGCAAATGGTGGAGCAGGGCGAAGAACGCGTTCGGTTCGTCAATTTGAGCGTCATGGATCTTTTGGACACGCTAAAAGAAATTGACGAAGACGCAAGCACTGAACTGGAAAGTCTGTACAGTTCGGGGTGCGCGCGCCTACGCCATGCACCGGATAGCGCTGTCTTACAGGAAGAGTTCGCCAATGCTTCCGAGTTGCTTCACAATATGGAAGACTCATATCGGCTCTACCAAAAGCAGGTGGCTCTTGCTGCAGAGAACCACGTGATCGCCACCCACAAGCAGCATGACTTGTTCCTTTCCCACCAATGCACACTATTTGGACTCGTATCGCCTTCAGCACCGGAGAGTTTTGATACGGAGAAGTTCCTGAGCTTGCAGTTCATTGATGATGCCACATTGCCTAAGCCGCCGCCTTCTGATGAACCCGATAGTGGAGAAAACTCAAGTCATGAAGCGAGTGGAGAGTCGCCCATCCAAGAGGCAGCTTCTCATTTGCCTGTGTCAACCAAGTCCAAAGGAGGCGCAGCAGTCAAAGGCAAAAAAGGCAAGACCTCCATGGATGAGTACGTGGACGTACCTCCAAAGGAAATGCTTAAGACGACTACTGGATTAGAGTTGGAAGTGCAGTTGCAAGTTCCCGACCTCCTGGAGCGCATTCTCACAGAGCGCGGGGCCGACGATGGGGAAGTTGAGCAAGCCCCAGCTCTTCTGAGCGGGAGAGCTGACCTGTCCATCACTGACCCTCTAGCAATTGCGCCGGCACCCACAACAGACGCAGAGGACACTATCGAGCAGGAAAGCGAAGAGCAAATCACCACTCTCGAAGCGCGCGAGCTCCGCCTGAAAGAAGTTGAAGGACAAGTGTTGCGCGATTTTCGCCATCTGGAAGTCGAGCAGTCTTTTAAACTGTTGCTGCTGGAGACGTTTCGTGTCGCGGTCTTAACCAAGTTTGACGTCAGGTTCAGAGCTCATTTGGCTTCGGCGGCCGAGACTCAGGCACAGCGTCTGGCAGAAAGCAATCTCCTTCTTGAGGAAAGGCTTCGTATGCACTGGCCTCGGAAGGGGCGCCTCGATGTGCAGATCTACCAACCTCGGATTGGTGAGCTGTACAACCATCGCCAGCGGCTTGATCGCCATATTCACGTGATGACTGGTAAAGTCGATTCGCTTCAATCCACCTTTGATACACAGGCCGCAGCACTGCAAAAAACTCTCGAAGATACACGCTTCAAACAGGTGACACTTCAAGCACAACTACCACTGCAGCAATCACTCGCAGCTCTTCAGGGGCTCGAGGTCAAGGCAAAAAAACTAATTGGCGCTTGCCGGACGGAAAGCACTGAGATGCTGGAAAAGCTACGCATTCTGACAGCCAACGATGCCGCACTGCTCACGACGCTTGTCCAGGACTACGTGCGGATGTGCTCAGCACAGGTGTTCATGGATTTAACTAGTTGCGAAGTGATTAGTGGGAGCGATTTCCATCCGCAGGAGATAATGATCATCCAATCGAAGCTGCAGGCGGTAGAGACCAAACTACGGGAGACAGTGACAAACCGTGAAGCAAAACTGGTGCAAATTGATGAAACACGTCAAAAATTGTTGGATTTTGCTCAGGAATTCAAGAATCGGTACCAAACGTGCATGCAAAGCCTGTCGATGCGAGAAGGATTGGGACAGAAGTACGGACTACCTCGGCGGAGCGCTCAAGAGAAATACAGATCGGAGACGACGCGAGCCGACGAGCTGTCTGCCAAAATCGACGAGCTGCTGGCTAGCCTGCAGTCAGTTGTCGAACGCAAGCAGACAGTGGAGGCACCTCGACTTCCCGACCACGACATTGCCACCCAGATCCTCCACTTGCTCGTGCGTCTACGAGCTAAATTGTTCTATCGTGGGAAGTACTTCGGACTTCTTAAGAACGTAAGCCAACTTGAACCACTCCCGGTCAGTTTTGAAGCAGGTGGTGTCAGGGGGCGTCCTGTTATCACAGACCGCGATATTGTGGAAGAAGAATATGCCGTCCCTCCGGCCATTCAGTTTCTAGACTTCGTGAATCAAGTGGCAGTCAACTGCCGCGAAGATACGCGCCAGCTGTACCAGCAGGAAGGAAAGCTGGACGATCTCCCGGTATCCGGAGTACCGGCCGCGCTTGAGGAGTACCTATCAGGGCTAAACGACAAAGCTCGAGCTTACGTGCTACACCAAGAGGCCAAATTACGCGAGCAGGTCGACTTATTTGGAGAGCTGCTTGCGCTCGCCCCAGACACTGCGATAAGCGATTTCCTGGCCCGTTCAAGAACTGGGATTTTGCGTTCGACATTTGATATCCACGAAGAGATGCAAAAGGCGTTTCAATCATGGGTGGAGCAGAAGAATCGTCACATGGTTGACCTGCGCCCGAATCTTTGTAGCCCCAACAATGCGAGCCAGCTTCAGGCGCTGTGTGACAAGGAAGCCCAACGGTCCGAACAAACGCTCGCGAGATTGCGTGCTTGCCGCGCGACCATCTTCAATACCGTTGTCTCTTCTTCCAGTGACTTTGAAAAGGAGCTGCTCGCTCTGTGCACGACCTTCACGATCGTTCTCGACACAAGCGTGATGACGCTGGACGACTTGAGACCATTCACAGGCGAAGAACTGTCCAAGAGCAAGCGCAAGTCGCTCAAACGACTCCGGAAACTGGCCCGCATCCAAGAGTTTGGCGACCCGCGCGAAGTGAAACGGTCGGATGAAGAGCTAAAGAAGCTCACGCTGCTCGGCGAAGTGACTCGGTTCCCGAGACGTGCTTGGCCCGGGATCCCATCGTTCGGTCTCCACACGCTGTGGGACTCACTGCGAGCCGAGCTCGTCCAAGACGACGTCGAGATGCACGCCACGGCCGATGCTTCACTCGCTGCGGTGTCGATAGAGAAAGCAGGCGTGGCGGACGGCGCTTGCACTGCACTGCTCACCCACGCGCACCGCTGCCTTGTCCACGCCCGCGACCAAGTCTACACCGAGTTCGCCGAGTTCTGCACCGCTCACAGCCGAAAGCTGCTCGAAGATCTTCAAGAACGGCTTCGTGACGAAGTCAAATGGACCGAGAGCTGGCAAGTAGGCATCGCGAGGTTGCGCGGTCAGGCTAGCGCGTCGTCCGCATCGGAGGAGTAGACTGGTGCGGAATGTAGCCATGTAGTCTGAGCCTGTAGCTCTTCTGAGTCTGTCTGAGATATACTGAGCCGATTGTGTTTGGTGGCGTTTGTGAACCGCTCTGGAATAATGCTGCGAGCTCGTCGGCCTTGCGCGGCGCCACTGGCGCTCCAGCGCCGCGCCGCATTGGCTGCTTCACGCTGCTTTAGTATCTCTGATGGCGATCAAGACGTGTCACCTCTCGCATTTGTGCACCCGACTGCCTCCGTAAGGCTCAGGCTTCGACACATTTGACCCGTCGAGGAGCTACGGTCTCACCAATGCGACTTGTAGGTGGGAATCCGATGTCGCGTGGAGCCGTTCGCGTTCATTGGTGCAGGTGTCACGCTCGGAGACGGCGTTGTCGTGTCGTCTCACGTCACACTGCAGAACTGTCACGTTGGAAGCCACGTCGTGATCCACCCCGGGGTCCGCGTCGGACAGGTTCGTGGGTTGGCTTCACCGTCTTCCTCACTCTGTCCCAACCCCAATTAACTGTCGCCCACTCTGATTAGGATGGTTTTGGCTTCAACCTCACAGCAAGTGGCGACCACTCGAAGAAAGCACAGGAGCTTCTGGTCGAGATCCACGACCACGTCGAGATCGGAGCAAACACCTCGATCGATCGCGGTAGTTGGAGAAACACCATCATCGCCAAGGGTTGCAAGCTCGATAACCTCATTCAAATTGGACACAACGTCCACTTGGGTGCCGGTTGCGTGATTGCTGCCCAGACCGGCATTGCAGGCAGCACTACAGTCGGCAAGAACGTCCACATCGGAGGTCAGGTGGGCATCGCTCAGCACCTGAAGATCGGCGACAACGTCCGCATTGCAGCCAAGAGCGGAGTGATGAACGATCTTGAAAGCAACAAGACGTACGGCGGCACGCCTGCAGTCCCGCTCATGGAGTTTCGACGGCAAATGGCACTGATGAGAAAAGCCGGCAAGAAACACTCCACCGACAAAGTCGGCGAACCATAGACTCGTGTGTTGTGTTTACAAAAACAATGCCTACTACGAAAGTGAAACAACCTAGGCCTGCGCTTTCTCGAGAGCCTTCGGATGCGGCTTCAAAATGAGCAAGATGATCGCCAGCAACTTTTCGTACGTCACCAGCGAGATCGCTGCGGTGAGCACAGTCTGGAGCAGCTTGGCTTCCAGGCCAGCAAACAATCCCGAGACACCGTCTTCCTTGTAGATTCGGGCGAGGCAAGCCCAGATGCCGTCGCTGGTCGCGTCCTTATCCTCGCCTTCTTGTTGCTTTTTCTTTTGCTGGACTCGCATGAGCGACTGCGCGACTTGCAAGGGGTACGTCACCACGGTTGTGAGCGACTTCGCCAACGCTCCGAGAACAAAAATCTCCATGGCGCTTAGCGCCATGCTGCCACCGGCCTTCTGCCGGCGAAGCTGGATCGCGGTCTTCATTCGCTCGTAACTGACGTAGTGGATCACCGGGTTGGACACGAGGATGAGCGAGGCGAGTGTACCGTTCCATAGCGAAAGCAGACCCTCGGACTGGATGATCTTGAACATACAGTCGACGACGCCGCTGTACTTGTTCGCGTCCTTGGACTTGAGACGCATATTGGCGACCCAGAGCGGCGCGGTGATGTAGACGTTGATGACGCCAGCCACGCACGACAGCACGAGGTTCTGCAGCGGTGTGATGACGCTGCTTCCAGGCGGGTATCGCGACGGATCAATGGCATGGAGTTTCTTGAGCAGCGCCGACTTGAGTCCGTTGTAGCTGCTCAATCGCGCAACATAAATGGAGTGAATGAGCCGCTCGAAGAACCTCAAGAGGGATCATTCGTACCAGAAAAAGTAGACGAAGTTGGAGCCGCCGAGCGCAACCTGCGTGGACACGTGGCCCTGGTAGACGCGCCATTTCTGCTCCTTGAGAATGGCGAGTGCCTGGACCCAGAAGTTCTTGCTGCGTGCGGCCTTCTTCCTCTTCTCCTCCTCCTCATCAGCCGACGCCGGCGCCTGGCGCTCGACTGCAACACCTCCAAATTAGACACGACTGTTTGTTAAACTTGTTGCCAGCCGCGTCCGACCTTGCATGATGGTCTTGATCTGGTCGAGCGGATACAAGACACCCATGGCGAGCGCGCCTCCCTGCGAGAGCGCGACGCGTGAGCCACCACGCTGCGCATATCCATCATAGAAAGACATACGAGGCTGCCGGCGACGCCGTGCGCGAGCGTCTCCATAGCTGCGGATGAGAAATACAAGTGGCGACGTCCAGGTCGCCGGAATTCACGTCAACACTTGAAGCTCTGTTTACCTCGACACTACCGGCGTTTAAGTTCGCACTTTGTGTGAGCCAATGAAAATGCTGAATGTTAGGTACGGTTAAGAACTTGATAAGTCGACCGACCTGAATTCTTGAATTTTGCGAAAGCAGGTCTGGTCGGATTGTGTTCAGCTCACCAGTGCGACACGTTTCGTCGTGGTCAAGCGATCGTTAGCCTCACGAATTCACATCCCACTGTAATGTCCAGATCTCCTCTTCTCTCGTGACTCAGGAGCTGTGACACGCGTGGATGCCGCCAAGTAACCGTAGGAAAACTGCAAAAGTTCTAGGTGGCTTTCAGATTGCTCGACCTCCTCACTCTAACGATCACTACAGTACTTCAGGTTATCGACGATGCCATCGACGGATCGCATTATTTTGCCTCGACGGTCTTTGAACAAGCGGAGCTCGGGGAGACTGACGGAGCGGAGCATACGGTGGAGAAATTTGAAGTTGAACCAGAGTGAAGAGCGCGAGATGAGGCGTGTTTGTCCCTCCCAACTTGGGGAGGGACAAACACACCCATTTTGGGACCCAAGAGGGGCTGCTTCGTCGTCACCTGAAACGTGCCACTTGTGGTCATTGAGCCTGAGAGATCATTGGATGTGTGTACGGCAGGGCGACCTGACACGAACAGATTGTGGCCCGAGGAAAGAGGAGAAACTGCTGGGAGGGTCTACGTTACTCGTTTAGTTTTCATCAACAGTGGTTGGGGACACTTTCAGTGCGAGAGCGAGTCTGTTTATACGCATGCCGTTCTGCAATACGATGCCTTCCCAATGATATCCAGGCCGCATTTGGATTCACCTTGAGGGGAGGATTTCCCGAGAACCAGTTTGACGGAAGTGTGGGCTCCGTTCCCGCTTTGCCGGCAAACCTGGGTCGACGCTAACCATTCGGGGGCGTTGACGCAAATCGACCAGCGCCATGTCTATTGGCGTCTAGCTCTTCGTTCCAGAAACCTCAGGCTGGAGTCCACCACGGATGGCTCCAACATCTCGCGAGTTGTTGTCCTGTGGGAATCTTGCTCAAGCACTCGATCTCGAGAAGCGTAAAAAACTGGCTTTATGACGCGTCAGTTTGGCTGATTTCAGTTTCGCTCTTTGTGGCCGTGATCAGCCGTTAAAACCAATGAATAATCATGTTGTAACAAGAGGAAAACAAGCGCATCCCTCCGAAATCTGATTATTGCGACAACCAGCCCACCTAAATGTCTGTAATGGCCAGTTGTTGCACATGTGTCACATGCCGCATGGCCCCGTCTATGCTATTTCACCCCCCGGGCTGAATAGTGAGGCACATCAGCGGCCTGGACCAGAAAGAGGGAGGGAGGGAGTGGCGCCACCGGCGTCCGCTTCCGCTTCCGCCGCATGCCTTGGCGCAGTTTCTCTTCTCTCGAGACCCCCGGACGGGGTCATTTGGCATTTTGGCACCCTCCGCAGTTCTTGACGCATCTGGCCCTTCCACCTGTTCGTTCCACGGATCATCCACGTGGGTGACTCACGTCTTTCTAACCAACCTCAGAGGGGGCTCTAATTCCAACCAGCGCCCGACCCGCGAGGAAGCTCCATCCATCGACCATGCTCGGCCGCGCGCTCAAGGACGTTCGGCTCCCGTTCCCGGACGACTTTTTTCCGGAGGTGGTCGTGACGCCCGAGGACGACAACATGTACCGCCGGGCGGCGCAGAGCAAGGTCCACGAGACGCTGCGTGACGAGTTCCCGGCCACGCGCTTCCACCCGGCGCAGCGCACGGACCAGTGGAAGCTCGTCGGCGACCGCCTCGGCATGCAGCTCTACCGCGAGCGCGGCGTCGCGCAGGGCAACGCCGTGCAGGTCGTCTGCGTCGGCGGGCTCAACGGCTCACTCGAGGACGTCATGTGGGGGCTCTATGCCGCAACCACGCCGGCCTTCAAGACCCAGCGATCCATCCTTCACTCGGACTACCTCGACGCGAACGTGCTTCACGTCCTGGACGCCGAAGACTGCGATGAAGAGGACACGGCCTTCAGTTACCGCTTCTCGGGTATCAAGTGGCTCGCGAGTGCCGGGTCCTCCAAGCTCACGATGCACAAGCGCGACCTCTGCTGGCACGAGACCATGGGGCTCGTCCACGACCCGGCTGGACAGGAAGTCGGCTACCTCACGATCCAGTCCGTGCGCATCAACGAGTGCCCACCATTCGATCAGTTCGGAGTCGTGCGCTCCACAGCCAACGTGTGCTATATCTTCCGGAAGCAGCCCAACGGCAGCGTTGGCGTGTACATGAAGGGCGAGCACTCGGTCGGCGGCAAGTCGCGCAGCTGGGGCAGCGACCCCATCATCGTTGAGATGTGGCTCTCGATCGTGAACGTGCTGGACTGCGCCCACTCGAAGCGGCTCACTCGCATGATCCGCGGCAAGGACCTCTTCTGCGCCACGCAGAACAAAGTGTGCGAGATCTGCGACCAAAAGGTGCGCGGACTCAAGTCGCCCGAGAACTGCAAGATCTGCGGCAAGAACGTGTGTGACAAATGCCGCCTCAACAAGGCAGTGTACCCTCTCAAGGCCACCACCCAGTTCCCGTGCATGGCCTTGTTCTGCAAGCGATGCCTGAGTGAGGTCAAAGACCAATCCTCCGGGCGGGCGACGCGGCTGAGCTACCACTCTGACAACACCTCGTCGCACGGATCCGGCTCGAGCAACTATCGTCAGTCATTCAGTAGCAACGCGAACCAGCCGCCCATGGTGCCCATGTTCTCGACCGGTCCGGGGCAAGCCCGACTTCCTCCGCAAATCTCGCGAAGCGGCAGCGTGGGCAGCGGAGCTCGTCTGTATGGATACCAACAGCATTACAGCGAAGCCACGGTTCGCAGCAACAGCCCCACTGCAAGCACAAGTGGACGAAGCGGACGGAGCTTCGCGTCGTCGGACTACAGCGGCTACTCTGACTCGGCACCAGTCGGTAGCTTCCGTCAGCAACGCCAGCAAGTTCGTGGTCCAGTCAGCAGAGAGCCACATCTAATGGGCAGCTTTCGGTCGCAGCGTCGTGAGTCTTCGGGGCAGTACCCTCGGTACACAAGTAGCTCGACAGACAGCACGCATGATGTTGACCAGCTGGAGAGTTCTTTCCGCGGTCGCGTGCGCTTGAGCAGCGATCCTTCCACAATCTCCGACTTGGACGGGGCGCCTGTCGTAGAACTCCAATCTCGAAAGATGCGAGCTCACACGTCGGGCAGCGGCAGGCTCACAACACAGTACTTGGACGCGACCGACGACGACGACGACGAGATCCATGGTGTGATTGAGGTGCCGGGCCGTATGGCACCACCACCCTCCGAGCCCGTCGACATCTTCCACGAAGACAAGCTCAAGTACATCAACTCGTTCGGCTCCGACTCCTCGGGCAACATTGCGAACCCGTCGCTGTCAGGAGCGAGCATGGGCAGCAACGGCCGCGGACCGATGGATGAGCAGCAGCGGCTCATGGAGCGACTTCTCCAGGCCAACATGGCAGCTGAGGCGACTTACTTGCTGGCCAAGTACAGCAACAACCTCGCTAAGGGAGGGACCCCCTAGGCTAACGTGTCGTGTGGAGTCGTCGGCGTGTGTGGTCGTCCGGGTCCATGGTCCGTAGGCTTTCGGCCTCGTATTTAACAAATGACACAACCACTCTGTGATGATTGCCAGTCCGCGTACATAATGGCTGGCTCGTTGGACAAGCCAGACAAACTCTCCGGGAAGCAACGATCTGCCGGATTGTTCCGCCCATCATGTTGACAGTGGCTGAGCAACTGGCGAGAGTCTACGTCTGTCTCTCCTGGTGCAAGTGCATGGCCATCTTGATTGCGACGTTCCCAGACTCTGCTCACGATCTCGGCGTCCCACTGGGAGTCTCAGAGCCCTGGTCCCCAGCTGTGGAGAGGTGGATGATTCTCGGTGTTACTGTTAGGATAGGTCGGCCAAAGCTGAGAACGAGGGTTTCCGTCTGCGCTGTGCCTCAGCAGGATTTGGCGCGACTCGCAGCCAGCAAATCCCTTTGCGTGCGACAAAGCCTTGAGCGAAGGCTGATCTCTCGGAACAATCTCCTAAAGATCATCTTCAGAGGATCTCCACCATCCAGTCCCATGGAGTTGTCGAGGGCTGTCGCACGTGCCCAGACCGCGTTTCCCACTGAAACGTCGCGCCGAGTGTAGTGAAATCCATCAGCGAGCGCGGCGGCGGCTGGTCCAGTACTCCGGCAGCTGAGCAGAGGTTCATAACAGCAGTCGCCAAGTGGCATTTCGTTGAACTGGCTTCTAGTTTCTTCACGCATGGATGGTCTGCTCGCAGTTCCGCGGCCACCTCGACACGGAAACCTCGCTCATCCGGTTGAAATTCCGCACAGACGTCGTGGCAAGAGAACGAGAGTTTCTGGTCTTGTTCTGGGTGGAGCCATGTTGGCTGTGCCCGCATGTGGCTGCCAACTACCGGGCGCTCTGACTCCTCTGTGGTCGTTGGATTGTCGATGCCAGCTGGTCCCTGGCCCGTCGCCTGTACTCTCCCGTTTCACCTGGCGCCAGCGCAAGCGTCCAATTGGGTGCGAGGCGACTTGCAGTCAGACCGTGTTTTTGTTCTCTCGTGCGCAGAGCCGTGCACGCGCCCCATCCCTCGGTTGGCCACAAGGCAACAACGGGCCATGATGGCCGCGGCAACAACGTGGCGCCTCTGGCACTGAACTCGGCGCTTTTGTTCTCCTCCTCTTTTGGAGATCGGTTCCGCAGCAGCCTGTTTCCGGAGCAGATCCGAAACCGACTCTGCGGGGACCGGGCGGACGGGAGCGGATCCACCATGGCCTTCGGCGACAAGCTCATGAAGAAGGTCACGGGCAAGACGCCTGCGCAGCGCGCCATGGAGGCCGCCGCCGCTGCCCACGTGGCGGCCGCCGCCGTGCCGCTCGAGCCGGCGACGCGCAGCCACCAGAGCAACCACTCGCTGCTCTCGACAACGTCCTCGGGCTCCGACTCGGTGCCAGTCGCGAGGCCGCACCACCGGATGCCGAGCAAGCTCCACGCGCTCGGCGCGGTCTCGTCCGGAGGCAAGCCCGCGACGCCCGAGATCATCCAGAAGGGCTACCTGCTCGTCAAGAAGGGCATGCTCAAGGGCTACGAGAAGCGCTTCTACTTCCTCACAACGCACTCGGCCGACCTCTACAGCTTCCGCGACGAGTTCCAGTTCGACGAGTGGCTCGTGAGCGGGCTGCCCGTGCGCCGCCTCCCGAGCCACCGCAAGCACAAGGAGACGGCGGCCGGCGGGCCCGTCATGCCCACGGACGTGCTCACCGTGCTGCGCGCCGACCGCGCGGGCGACGCCAGTGCCATCGACCGCGCCATCGCCGTCATCTCGGGCGACGAGTCCAAGTGCGTCTCGACCAAGTTCCTCGCGCCCACGGCCGAGGCTTGCGAGGACTGGATCCAGAGCTTCCATCGCGTGCAGCTCACGCGCCGCACTGGCAACGCCGGGTCGAGGGACCCGATGCCGCACGCGGCGAGTGCGCAACAGTCCACGGAGGACCTCACACCGTCTTCTCACTCGGGCCGCACGCCCCACTCGTATGACGCGCAGCACCACGCGCGCGCGGCGGCAGCGGCCGCGACGGCGCAGACGCCGCTCTCGTCCGGTCACAGCTCCCGCCATTCAGACGTCTCGGACTCGCCGTCTCAGCACTCGGTGCACTCGAGCCACGCGCTCTTTGGCCCGACACCGCAGATCCACACGCCGAGCCATCACCACCAGACGACGTCGTCGACGATCTCGGGGTCAGCATCTGCACCGGCAGCGCCAGCGTCCGGGAACGTGCTGCTCTTCGTGCCCGCGGCCGGCTCGGCCATCTCGATCTCCGACTCGAAGCTGCAGCAAGCGAAGAAGGAGATGGACGAGCTCGTCGCCAAGGGTGCCAAGCGCCCGATGCGTGGGGGGATGGAGAACGCAAAACCATCCACGTGGCGCTACGGCCAGCCCGAGTACATCCTTAGCGACCTCGAGTACATCAAGGGTAAGACGCGTGACCACGAATCGACGCCACTGGAATCGTACGTCGAGGCGTGCTGTCAGACCTTCCTCATGGAGGCCACTCACAAGGCGAGGTACCAGGACTGGACAAGCGTACGACAGGAATACTTCTTCATCCAAGTCAACGACGGCGAAAAGATCCCGGGCCATTTGATCAAGGAGAACGATCTCTTCGGACTGCTGTATCTAAACGACTATGAAGTGGACATGGATCTGCGTGAAGGCGAGGAGCGCAAGGATCCGCGTGCGATCCTGTCCGAGGCCTTCACGCAGGGCTTCCCCATGGAGGTACTGGACGTGTACACGCAGCCGCCGCAGTGCCACTTTGCATGGCGGCATTGGGGTCGCTTCACGGGTCGATACCGAGGTGTGCGAGGCAACGGCGAGCTCGTGGAGCTGCGAGGCTTCGGTCATATGCACATCGATTCGGGCCGACTTCTGAACCTCCGGCTCTTCTTCAAGCAGCGTGATCTCTTCGATCAGCTCAACATGCTCATGACGGCGATTGCTGCCGCCCCCGTGAACCGGACTACCCGCCAAGCGACGGTCGCCTCTGCCAGGGACGCCGGCGTGAACGCAAGCGCCTCCCCCGCAGACGAAAGTGCACCACAACAGCTCAAACAGCCAGCAGCACAAACGCAAAAGCTGCAAGTGCCGCCTCAGCAGCTGCCAGCACACCCACGTCATGCACGGTCAGACAAGCTGTCGGCCGAGAACCTCGCCAGCGACTTCAAGTCCATGGGTGTTGGTGCCCCGCCGAGTCATCGAGTTCAGTCGCAGACGCAGACCCAGGCTCAGCCGTCAGCCTCGGCTGTGCAACCAGCTTCAGCACCTAAGCGCACCAATCTGTACCAGCAGTTCATGCCGCAGGCCACCGGCGCGTAAGCCCACCGCCCATTCCCATAGCCACCGGTTATTGTTTCATACTCCATGTGACCAAGTCCCGATCAAATTGCAGTAGCAGCTTAGCCTCGCCTATGACAATGTGAATAGTCTAGACATCCAAAATTAAAGTGCCCTTCTGTCATTGTCACTGGGCGTCCATGATGCTGAAGAAACCCAGCGGCCTGGTGCCGCCCACTGCATTCGTCGCCAAGCCGGCAGCCATGGAGGTTGAGTCCACGCGTGTGCAGACGCTGCCCGACGGCAAGAAGATCATCGACGTCACGATGCGTCGTACGTTCCAAGGCCAGGAACAAGAGAAGCTCGTCGTCCCACAGTTTGACGACGAAAGCAGCTCCTCATCCAGTGATGACGACGACGAGCCCGGACTTCGACCTCAAGACCAATCACTTTTGCTTAACAAAGAGACAACCGATTGCCCTGAGGAGCAAAATAATAACGATTCCATTGCTTACACTGCCGGCTCAAGAGCAAGTTTCCAGGGCAACTTCGTTTGGAGTGGAGTGCAGGACATGCAGTTGCTCACCCACGAGAACGCCAGTCTTCACGGCCACGTCGACGAACTCAAGTCACAGCTGAAGACGTAAGTTCTCATTTTCTTCGTCTCGCGGGAGGCTGTTAAATTGAATACCCGCTCTTGCTAGACTCCAGATCCAGCTTGAGGCCTTGGCGCCTGTGCCAGGCCTGAATGCCGCTGCTTTGCAGGACATACTTCTCGACAAGGACGGCACTGAACACGTAAGGCTTGCACTATCGGAGCATCAATCATCTACTAAAGCGCGATGATTCTGATTGTCAAGGATATCCGCGACACGAAGATTGTTCACCAGGCGAAGACACTCCGCCACCTTAAGCGTTCTCTGCAACGAGAGAAGCAACTTGCAGTTGACGCCGTGAAACAGTGTAAAGCTATGGAAACCCGGTTGGCCGCGGTCGAGAAAGAGAACGAGACACTCACACTGAAGCTTGCGCGGTTCCAAGCAAGGGCCTCAGCAGCTGCAGTCGCTGCTCATCCCAGCCCACCGGAAGA
The DNA here is from genome assembly GCA_023335855.1 of Pythium scleroteichum. Lineage (NCBI taxonomy): Eukaryota > Oomycota > Peronosporomycetes > Pythiales > Pythiaceae > Pythium > Pythium scleroteichum. The sequence continues at coordinate 80,182 of JAADVR010000018.1, read as the reverse complement.
AGACGTTGGTAAGAGCGATAATGAATCGACTGGCAAGGAGAAGAAGGAATCTGTCAGCGTCTACAAGAAGAAGTTCGAGGATATGCGCATCAAGCACGACAAGCTTCTTGCAGATCTGAAAAAGACACAGCGAGCTCTTATTCGCGAGGTCGGAGAGGATGTAGTGCTCGAAGATGTCGTTGAAGCTTCAGCCACGGGAAGCGAGACCGCTAAACGAGGCCGCGCACAGCAAATCATCATGCTGAAGGCCAAAGTGCGGAAATTAGAGCAGGAGCTGAGCAAGGTGAACGGCAGTGATGCCGACACGACCGTCTCCGACGTGGATCAACGTGCTCAACAAGAACTAGCTGCCCAGCAGGCACAGAAGCAGCGTGTAATCGACAAGCTCACGGCAGAGCGTGACGACTTACAGGACAAGGTCCATCAGCTGACCAAGAAATTTGATGCATTAAAATCTCGTGCTCAAATTCTCGAAAAGGAAAAGCAAGAACACAAGAAGAAACTCCAGGTGCTGGTGGACAAGTCACGAAACGATGACGCACTTGTCGACGCCCTGCAGAAGCAGCTTGAAATGTGGAAAGGCAAGCTCCAGGAGGCCAAGCGAGCGCGAACAGCGGAGAGCTCGTCGGTCGGGAGTGGCGGAGGAGGAGTTGGGCTACCGAAGGACGAGGGACTAGAGTTGGACCGGTTGCGAGTCACAGTCGCAGAGTTCCGGCGCCAGCATCCCCTAAATCAAAGCAACAGCAACGGTTTCATGCCACCGCCAAGCGAAGTAACTCAGTTTCGGGCCATATTGGTGAGTTCAAACGCAACTAACTGGAGGTAGTGGCTCTCACTGTGTTCATGAGGTTTTCAGGCCGAGAAAGAGCGCCTTGTGGAACAAGTCAAAGTACTGCAATCACAGCTTGAGGAGAAGGACAAGCAGGTTCGGGCGTTCAAGAGCGCTGGAGCGGGAGAAATCGCTACTTCCCACCTGTTCGCGTCGCGCATCCCTCGGCTCGGTTCGGGATCCATTCTACCAGCGTCTCAGCACGTCCCTGCTCCACCTGGAGACTCTAGCTCCAATGAGGCGTTGCGGAAAAGCTTTCGTGACGCGATGGCTGCGAAAGAGCAAGAAATCGAGTCGCTCAAGCTACAGATCTGGCAAGCCACCCATGATAAATCGTCCGACATGCAGCAGGATATTCAAGATCTCCAAGAAGAGAACGACTTCTTGCGGCAAGAGTTCGAGAGGCTCAAGGCGCGTTACGAAGCTGTCATCAAGAACGCTCGACCGAATAAGTCGTAGAGTCTCAGAAAGAATCATCTATGTTGTCTCGTCACCATGCCTCCTCCACTTGCTCCATGATCGCCGATTGGAGAACTGCCTTTTCGACTTCGGCCCGCTGGTGTCGAATGCGCCAAAACCTTTCATCGCCACTTTCCTCGCTGTCCGTCCTTCTGTTCTGCCGCTGGCATTGCCGCAGCAGATGCTGCACACTCCCTAACTCTTGTTTGAGGACTTGCATATCTTGGGATGACTCATTCGTGTGTTGCTGGTTCAGCGACAGCAGCTGCTTCACTTGCTGTAGCTCTTTGCGGTACCGCCGCTGTATCTCCGCTGCCTGCTCTTCCTCCTTCTTTGCTGAAATTTGTTCTGCTTGCTGCTTAAACATCTCATTCTCCTGCTGCAGGCGCTCCAGCTGTGCCTGCAATGTCTCGATTTGAAGCCTGGCACTTTTCAAATCGCTATGCTTCTGTTCTTGTTGCAGTTTTACGCCTTTCATGTCCATGGAGAGCTCTTCCAATCTGGCATTTTTTTCCACCAGCTCCTCTTGAACGCGAATGAGTTGGGATTCTGCATCTTCCAGACTTCTTTTCGTTTCGTTTTGGAGGAATTCGCTATCCTCGAGCGATTTCCTCCAACGCTGGGATCTCTTCTCTAGCCGCACCATCTCGTCTCGCTGCGACTCGAGAATCGCCGTGAACTGCGTGGCGTCAGCCTTCAAGTAGTCAATCTGCTTAGCTAACACGTCCCGTTCCTCGCGGAGGATCCTGAGTTGTTTTTTTGTTTGCCGCGTCAGCGCGCGCTGCTGCTCCAGCTCGTCCTTCACGACCTCTAGTTCCTGACGATATTTTTTGAGTTCTAATCGGTACCTTCTGCGGACCTTCTCGCTGTCTCCAGTTCTCAAAACGTGCTCTTTCAGCGAATCCAAGTCGGTATTCAGTTTGTGCTTCTCGGCTGCCAGTGTATTCACCTGCTCCTGTGTCGACTGGTGACGCTGGATCTCCTTCTGGTGATCGGCCTCCTGCTGCCTCAGTCGCTTCTCCGTGGCCTTGAGCAAGTCCGCCACCGTCGCGAGCTGCTTGTGTACACCCGCAGCATACTCGCGGTCTTTCTCGCTAGTCGTCTTCAGACTCTGAAGTTCGCGTTTGGAGTCTTGAAGTTCTTGGTGCAGCGTCGCATTAGTCGCGTGCAAGCCTGAGATTGTCGACTGCAGCGACGTGACGTCGGCCTCGTGGCGCTGCAATTGGAGCCCGACCTGCGTGTTGAGCTCGGCCAGCTGGCCGCACAGGAGCTCGTAGTTGGTCTTGTATTTCTCCAGTGCCCGCACTTTGAGCTGCAATAGCGTGAGCGAGTCGGACGGCGGTGGTGGAAGAGACGTGCTCGTCGTTGCCACTTTCTCGGCGTGCAGTCCACTGGACGACGCAAGCGATGGCTCATTCGGCACGCTGTGGACGCTGCTTCCTGCTTGGTTGCTATGAGCGAGCGTGGGCTCGCCACATATCCGTCCACAGACGCAGTACCGCCGACGTAAAGGCGTCACTTTGCTCATGCTTCATCCATTCTCATGGTCGGGCGACGTTTCAGAACCGACTTGAAGTTACCTTCGTACCACCTCATCTTTTTGGATAGCTTTTCAGCCAATCATACGGCTCTAATAGAGTACATTCGCGCCACCTGTGAAACCTCGGCCATTCTCCACCCAATCGCCATTGCCAGGAAAACCTCCCACGTCACCAAGGCAGTATGGGCGGCGGCAACGGAGCCAAGTCGGCGACCAAGCGCGAGCGCAACAACGCCAAGAAGGCCAAGGATGCCAAGCAGAAGAACCACGAGGCTAACAAGGGCAAGATGGCGGCCGACAAGGAGGCCATCAAGTGCAAGATCTGCCTCACGACCTTCATGGTCACGGCCTCGGTGCGTGCGGCGCGTGGGCCACGAGAGAGTGCGATGGGAGACTGACCCGCGTGTGGCTTATGAACAGACCTCGGCGCTGAACGACCACTTCCAGAGCAAGCACTCGAAGCTCACGATCGCAGACTGCTTCCCGCATTTGGCATAAGCCCTTTCTCACCTGAGGCGGAGGGCCTAGCTCTCATTCGCTGTGTAGCAGTATGGAAGTAGAGCGAGGGAGAAGCGGTGTCCACGAGTCGCGCGATCGGTTCCTTTGGAGAGAGTTGGCTTTTTTTCTATATACGTATATGCGATGTATCTGTGCTCGGCTCTAATTCTTGCGTGGCTTACCGTGCGTGATGCGACTCGTGCGCTTCTGGAAGTTGCGACGCTTGGTGAATGGATTGTCGTTCTGGCTGCCGCGCAGAAGCAGCCGCACAGGGACGCCGACCATGTCGAACTCTTCGCGCAGCTGACTCAGCAGGAACCTACGCATTCAATGGATAGCATTAGTCACCGTCTCTGTCCGTCCGACGCAAGTTGAACAAGTACGCACCGCTGGTAGGACTGCGGGACGTCATTAGGCTTGTTCACAAACATCGCGAAGGTCGGCGGCCGCGTCTTCACTTGAGTCATGTACTTCACGTTTAGCGACTTGCCCTTGATCGACGGCGGCGGGTGGTGACGTGCCATAGCTTCGAGCCATCGGTTCAGTCGACCAGTGGGGACGCGCGAGTCCCAGCGCTCGTACGCCTTCATAACCTCTGGCAGCAGTTTGCGAATGCCTTTGCCGTCCAGCGCCGAGATAGGCACGACAGGCACGCCCTTGACTTGGGCGAGCGAGTCCTGGAGTTGGTCCTGGATGCCCTGGAGTTCCTGTTCAACGTTGCGGGCCAGATCCGACTTGTTGGCCGCGAGAATCAGAGCGCGGCCTTCTTCGATCACGCGCGTAGCGATCGTGAGGTCCATGTGGATAAGCTTTTCTTCACTCATGTCGATTACCACAATGACTACTTGGGCCGAATCGATTGCCTTGAAAGAGTCACGGACCGAAAGGTTCTCGATCTGATTGTCCAAATCGCGTTTGCTGTACTTGCGGATGCCTGCCGTGTCGACAAGTTTGATGTCACGGCCCTGAAACCGCCACGGCACTTCAACTGCGTCACGAGTTACACCAGGCCTGTCGGTTGAGTGGGTGAGAAAGACCATGCCTCAAAGCATGTGGATACTTTAAACTTACTCTGGACCTGTAAGGACACGCTCTTTGCGCACCAACCTGTTCAGCAACGTAGACTTGCCGACATTCGGCCGTCCAACGATTGCAAGTTTAATGGTTCGCGACTACGCAGCTCGTTCCACGCCTGTTAGTTCCTGCATTCTCAGTCCGCTGCAACAGGTAGCCAGCCACCTACATCATCCTCATCCTTCTCGGTAGCAACACCATCCTTGGCAGCCTCGGCCTTGTGAGCTGCCTCAGCTTGGTCTTGCTGCTTTTCGTGAGCATCGTAGAGTGGGATAATGACGTCTAGCAGATCGGTCGTTCCTTCGCCATGCTCAGCTGACAGCGGGATCGCCTGACCAAAACCGAGCTGGTAACAGTCGTTCAGCTCCGACTCCCACCGCGACGAATCGCCTTCCACCTTATTTGCCACAAGGTGCACAGGAGCTGCAGGGTTTTCCCGACGCAGCCAACGCGCGAAGTGCGAGTCGATGGGCGTGATACCCTGGCGGCCGTCAATAAGGAAGAAGACCAAGTCGGCCTCGTGGACTGCGAGCCGCGTCTGCTCCAACATCCCGACTTCCAATCTGAACCGAAGTCAAGAAGCAGCGCAAAGTCAGTTCATCTCCGACCGCCTCGCGAACCGAAGGCAGACACTCACGATCCGCTGGGTGCATCTTCAAGACCGCCAGTGTCAATGACATCAAACTCCAGGCCGGCGAGCTGGGCCGGTGCATAACGTCGGTCGCGTGTCGTTCCAGGCACGTTGTGGACGATAGCAGCGCGCGACTTCGTGAGGCGGTTGAAGAGCGTCGACTTGCCCACGTTCGTGCGCCCCACCAGCGCCACGCGGAAGCGCTCACGCCTCGGACGAACACGCACGCGCTCCAGCTTGCCCAGCGGCGCATTGGCGTCGACGCTGGCAGGAGCAGACGAAGAAAAGAGAGACGAGACGCCTGGCACGGCGTACCATGGGCGTGCGGTCGCGGTAGCAGCCAGCGACCGCGGCGCGGCGCGCAGGTGACGCAGCAGCAAGCTCATCCTCCAGGTGACGACTTGCGGTTTGGTCGAAGTTGCCGAACCAGTCGCCAGTGAAAAGCTATGGGATTCATCGATTGGCAGAAATTTTGATTTTAATACATATAATTGGCTGAAAATAGAAGTCGAGTTGAAATGCCGAGCCAAAATCTCGTGCTGAGCCTGCGCCAAGCGTGTGTTGACAAAACTTTTCGTGTCGATTGGAGGCTGAAATCGCTGTAGACTTGGTCGCAACAGGGGTATTCGAACTGCTTATCGCTGGTTGTCCGCGTATTTTGCCCAGAGCTCCTCGTAGTATTCGCTGAATCGGGCTACGGTGCGACAGAACAGTGAGTAATCTGAATGCAATCATCAATCGCACGCAGAAGAATAGACTCGCACCGATGATGGGCCCTCCGGAATGGATCACGAGGTTCTCCGCGTTACCGACGACTGCCTGGCGGCTCCAGTTGAACGAGCCGTTCATGAGTAGCTGACTATCGATGATACAGAACTGCCACCCCATGCATAGCGAGATTAGATACTGCACAAGACACGACTGCCAAGAAAGCCGAGACCCACCTTGTGGTGCATGTAGGTTCTCGCGTTGTCATCTCTCACTGGAATCCCCTGAAGAACAATTTCTGGTCAGGTGACATGTCCCATGTCTAGGCAATGGCGCGTATCAAACGCACCGCATCGACAAACTTCTGGATGTCCGAGCCTTGCCCCTTCGACTGGCCATCATCCGTGATGACTCGTACGCGCACACCGCGCTTATGAGCTGCGAGAACTTCGTCTGCAATCTACAACAACAACCTTGTGTATCAGCGTCCGCCACCCCGACGCAGCAGAGAATCGCCACCCACCTCGTCGCACGTGATCGTGAACACCGCAATGTCCATAGTTCGCCTTGCTGACCGCAAGTACTTGAGTACTTTGAGCAGCGCGGTCTCCTCGTGGCTGAACTTGCAGGCTTTGCGCGTGCAGACCTGGTTGCTCAAAGCCGCCTTGCAGGGGAACTTGCCGTCGGGGAAGAAGAGCGCCTCGACGAACGAGTCCTCGGACGCGATACACTCGTGCGCCGAGCTGCTGGCCGTGGTATCGCACCCGATGCAGTTGCCCATGGCCTTGGCGTTCTTCTGCTTGCGCGTGGTGTCCGTCGTGCGAAAATGGGCTGCTCGCTGAAATGATCTCGATGGGTGCAACACAGAGTGGGATACCGACGAGATACCGGTAGAACTGTATCCATCTAACTCAGCATCGATTGGCGTGCACCACACCATTTAGATGAATATTAACCTATAAAATATAATGTATTGATTCTGGCCAATCAGTATGCGGATACGTCAGCAAAGTTGCACTCATTTGAGGGGAGCCTCTTGATGCCATTGATCGCCCGACGACGACGATGGCGGGCGGCTGGGACGGCCATGGCGGCCACCTCTACGCGCTCGCGCTCATCGTGTCGGGTACGTTCAGCACGGTGATCTCCAAGGCTCAGTACAACATCCGCTCGGAAGGCACGGAGCCCTGCGTGGACCCGAGCGACCCGACCAAGACCACACTGGTGTGCTCGTTCGACAAGCCGTGGTTCAGCGTGCTGCTGGCCAAGCTGGCGATGGCTGTGTGTTTGCTCTATCTCTACGCGCGCAAGATCGCTCAGCGCCGCGAGTATCTAGAGACGCCGCTCACAAAGATGCGCAAGAGCGGACAGCGGTACATGAGTACCCCGGACGCTGCGGCGGCTCGTCGTAAGCAGCACCATAAGCAAGGCGAAGCCACCTCGCTACTCAACGATGAAGAAAATGCGCGTATTCCACTGAAGACGATCTTGTCGATTGCCTGGCCTTCGCTTCTCGACCAACTGCAGACGCTGATCGCGAACGTCGGCTTGCTGTGGGTCTCCTCGTCTGTGTACCAAATGGCCCGAGGCTCGGTCATCATCTTTAGTGCGTTCTTTTCGGTCAAGTACATGGGTAAGCAATTGTACGCGTACCACTACGCTAGTATCGTGATCGTGGCGGTGTCGGTCGTGCTCGTTGGATGGGCGGGAACGTCTTCAGCGGATGACGCGACGGCCTCCAAAGGCGGTTCCTCGAATGCTGTCCTCGGGCTCGTGTTGATTATGTTCGCGCAGCTCCTCGCTGCGATGCAGATTATCGTGGAGGAGCACATGATGGTGTCGCTCAGCGTGAGTCCGATGGTACTTGTCGGCTTTGAGGGTCTGTGGGGGCTGGTCTTCTATGTCTTCCTCATTCCCGTTCTCACGCTGACTCCTGCTGGAACGTCTCCGATATCGAAGATCTGGCACGAAGACTTCTACGATTCCATCGTCAAGATCTGGAAATCACCGGCCCAGATTGTGCTATGTGTCCTCACAGTCGTGGTCGTCGCTGTTCTAAACGTTGTGGCCAACTACGTGACTAAGCACCTGTCGGCGGTCATGCGCAGCATCACTGAGGTGAGGCTAACGGCGCTTATCAGGCAGTTGTGTATGATGTACTGACGGTTCTTTATCTCCTCATCGCAGACACTGCGCACACTTGGTGTTTGGATCGTCGGCTTGTTTGTGTACTACGTCATAAACTGGCGCGGTATTGAGTCGCCCGGTGAGGCATGGACTTCGGCAAGCTGGTAAGACGATATCGCATCCAGTACATACGACTCTTCGCACTGACCTGTCATTGCCCAGGGTTGAGCTCCTTGGTTTCGTTCTGATGGTGTTCGGCACTCTTGCGGTAAGATCCACCTGCTGTTATCTAATTCACACTTCAATCACTCACGCCTTGCTCGGAATCACGCAGTACAAGAAAGTCATCCAGATCCCCCTGCCCGTTTTGTACGCGGCCGAGGCCCGAGATCACGCCGCGAAGTATAGGTCACCTTTCATGAGCGGCTCTCACAAGTAAGAGTCGTGTCTTGAGAGAACAGTAGACGCAACCATTGCAGCATTGAGCAAACGACCTTCACTTGCTTCCCGGATATCATCGCGACGAGTGGTGGCGCTGTTTCATGTTCACACCGAGATCACACGCTAGAACCTTCATTGTACGAGGGAGGTGAAGATTCACATCCGTGGCGACGTTGGTCTTCGACGGCCACGAGACGGTTACAAAGTCACAACTGCCTCGATCGCCAGGGAATATTTGTCGAGCGACAACTGCTGCTGTCGTGCCCAGCGCACAGTGTGCTAAGTGCGTCGCGGCCGTAGCGTACCGAGCAGCGTGTCCTGGTGTCCTGTAGGAGTTCGTGGTCACGTCTGGTGACAGTCCTGGTCGCTAGTGCGTCTTCGAGTCGCGAAAGTTGTTGGAGAATCGACTCCTTCGAATCTGCATCCGGACCAGGGCACATTGATCTCATTTGTCAAGCATCGTGCTCAACACATGCTTGAAGCAAGAGGTAGCCATGTCCACGATGCATTATCCACCAATGCATGGGGCGTTTGACTTTTTTCACCCAATCAATCGGTGTGGAGAGTGGTGTCCTCAATCGAAGAGCAACGAAGCCAAGTCGGCGAACACACCGCCACCATGAGCGTCTCCGCGTCGACCGGTGGCCGCGGCCTTGTCTACGTGCTCGCGATGATCCTCTCCGGCACGCTCAACACGGTCTTCTCCAAGATGCAGTACGGCGTGCGGTCGCGCGGCATAGAGCTCTGCGTGGACCCGGCCGATGCGACTCGGATGACCGACGTGTGCGCGTTCGACAAGCCCTGGTTCAGCGCGCTGCTCGCCAAGATCGGCATGTCCTTGCCGTTCGCTTTCGTATGCGTGCAGTACTTGCTGGCTCGTCAGAGTCGCAAGCGAGCCCTCCCAGCTGAGAGCGAGAGCAGCAGTCTGGTACACAAGCGCGAGGAAGACGAACCGCCGAGGCTTCCGCTGAAGACGGTCGCAGCGATCGCGTGGCCGTCTCTGCTGGACCTGCTCCAGACGCTCATCTCCAATGTCGGTTTGCTGTGGGTCTCGTCGTCCGTGTACCAAATGGCGCGCGGCTCGGTAATCGTCTTCAGCGCGCTAGTGTCGGTGCAGTTTCTCAACCACAAGCTGGTCGCCTACCACTACGCTAGCATCCTGGTCGTGTGTGTCGCCGTCTTGCTAGTTGGCTAGGCTGGGATGCCGCATCAGAGCGATCCAGACGCCAACAGTGTGGCTGCGTCGAATGCGTTCCTCGGCCTCTCGCTCATCGTCATGGCTCAATTCATCACCGCCATCCAGATTGTTGCCGAGGAGTACATCATGAACAAACTCCATGTGCGTCCTCTGCTGCTCGTGGGCATCGAAGGGCTATGGGGGCTTCTCTTCTACGTAGTGCTGGTTCCAGTGCTGACGTTCACGCCGTCCAACTCTTCGGCGATCTCCAAGATCTGGCACGAGGATTTCCACGACTCGATTCTCAAAGTTTCCAACTCGAACGCACAGGTCGTGCTCTGCATCCTCAACATTGCAGCCGTCGCGGCGCTTGGTCCGAGCGCGAACTACGTGACGAAGCATCTTTCCGGTGTCATGCGCAGTATCGCTGAGGTGCTACGTACTCTCGGTGTGTGGATTGCCGGCCTCTTCGTGTTTTACGTGGTCAAATGGCGTGGTGCCAACTCCCCGGGCGAAGCTTGGACGACTTATAGCTGGCAAGTTCAAACTGCTTGGTGTCTCTCTGATGGCAAGGTTACTTAACGTACTTGGAGTGTTTTGAAGGGTTGAACTTGGCGGGTTCGTGCTCATGGTTTACGGCACACTTGCAGTACGTTGCCTTACCTCGCAGACAAGAGACCTAGACTAATTCTCGGTTGTTGCAGTACAAGAAGATCATCGAGATCCCACTGGCCTCCCTATACTCCAGAGAGTCTAAAGAGGGAGAAGCTGGAGCGAGTGTTAGCATTCAAAAGCCGGCGTTCGCGTAGGATTATACATGCACAATTGTATACCGCAGAGGCGGTGAAGTAAAGGATTACTCTTAGCACGCGATACACCCGCATACAAGCTTTTGTTCCGCAGGCTTGCGCGAATTTGCAGTGCCTGATCCAGCGCTGCCATGAGCACCAACAAGTCGAGTATTGGCGTCCGCATTGGAACCTGTGGACGCGCTCTTGTCCCCACACAATGTAGCGTGGAGCATCGACAAGGTCGTGTGCTCATTATACAGCAGTTCTTCTTGAACGTGGACGTTGTACTTTTGGGTGATAATGCCTTGAAGTTGCGTGAGCGCCATCGAATCCATGCCAAGCTCCTGAAGCGGCGTGCTTGGGTTGATCACTTTCTTGTCCACATCCAGAAGTTGTGCCAATTCGTTCAGCAGAAATTCGTACACCATCTCCGGAGGCTCATCTGTCACAATCGACGAAACTTTATCACCCGACCGAGAGCCAATATCTTTTGGCGGTCCACCTTGCACGGTTCTATCGATCTCCATGTCATCCACTCCTGTGCCATCATCCTCTCCCCCGTCTGGAGCGTCGCCGATGATGTCTTCGTTGCGATAAAGCACATCGAGTTGCTTCTCCTCGAAAGCTTTCTTAGTACGTGAACGAGAAATTTTTCCGCTCGTCGTCTTTGGAATGGTACGTGGTTTGACCAACACGATCACAGTCACCTTCACTCCATGTTCACGCGCGATCGCGCTTCGAATCTTGCCGCAAAGACTTGCCTTGTGCTTGATATCTGGGTCTCGCAGCTCAGCAACTAACGCAAGTTTCTCCGCATCGCCATCTCCGCTCCCGTCATTGAACGAAAACGCAGCGCTGCATCCCGGTCGTAGCTCTTCGTGTGCTTCGGCACTAGCCTCAATATCCTGAGGATAGTGATTACGTCCACGAATGATCACGAGATCTTTCATGCGACCGCAAATAAACAACTCCTTCTGGTACAACACCCCGAAGTCGCCTGTGCGCAAGTACTCGACTTGTGGTACGTCGCTGTCATCAGAGTCACGGTTAATCTGTGCATGGAAAGCTGCATAAGAAACCTCTTTCATGTCCGCGCCGAAGTAACCAACTGCTTTAGACGGGCTTGAGATCCAGATCTCACCGACGCGGCCTTCAGGCTGCTCTCGCAGTGATTCTGTATCGACGATCCGAAGATCAATTCCATGGTCACGATACATCGGTACTCCGCAGCCAACCATTTCCTTGCCTTGGCCATTGCCGATGTCCTTGGTTGCAAGCGGCTTGAAGACTTGTTCGTGTTCAAGTGCAGCCTTGTCTACCCAAACCCGCTGTTGGCCTGATCCACACACGTAAACTGTGTGCTCCGCGAGTCCGTAAGTGGGCTTGACAACGTCTGATGGAAGTCCATAAGGCGTGAACGCTTTGTAGAAAGCATCAATGACCTCACCCTGAATGGGCTCCGCGCCGTTGATCATGTGTCGCACACAAGTTAAATCGATGTTGCTTCCTCCATCGACCTGGAGGCGGTCAGCCTTGCGCGCGCACAGCGAATACGCAAAGTTTGGTGCCTGTAGTTGTGTGGCGCGGTATTTGGAAATCATGCGGATCCACAGCATGGGATCCTTGATGAAGCTGAATGGCGACATGTATACGCCGCTCGCACCGTTAAAAATGATACCGAGGTACGCGCCGATCAGGCCCATGTCGTGGTACTGCGGCAGCCACGACACGACGACTGTCTCTCGGCTAGCTTGTAGCGCCGAGCTGATGGTGCGCAGATTGTGGTTAAGGTTGCTATGTGTGAGCATGACACCCTTGGGGGTCGACGTCGATCCAGAGGTGTATTGCAGGAACGCAAGGTCACTAGCATGGGGCGCATCATTCGGCTGCAGCCATAGCTTGCTCTCTGCCAATCCCTTGGTGTCCACAAGGTCATCGGTCACAATCCACTTCAAGTGCTCGGGCCACGGAAGCTGTTCCGAGAACGTGAGCTTCTGCTTGATGCCGCTGATCTTCTTCACGTGATAATAAGTCGAGCCCGTGAGTGCGACCTGGGCTTCACAGCTCTTGGCGACTGCAACGAACATACTAATATCCTTCTTCATCTTGCGTGGATCTACCTCGGTGTATGAGCCAAGGGCAGAATGGGAACATCAGCAGCAAACGTTACCTGGTGGGTAGACCGGCACAGCGACGACACCCGCACGAAGGCATGCGAGGAATGCGAAGATGAACTCAAGACCAGGAGGGTACACGAGAAGTACGCGGTCCCCAGCCTTAAGCCCGAGTCTTCACCGCAAGAAGACAGTTAGAGATCCAAGCATAGCGAGCAAGCAAAAGCAGGCGGCTCGCTCACCCCTTGGCATGCTGCGAGGGCGCCGCGAGCAGCAGCGCTGCGAGATTGTGGACCTTTCGGTGGAGATCAGCGCACGTGAGCGAGGCCACGACACCGCCGCGGTCATCCACGAACGTGAGCATCGTCTACGAAGTCGCAGAGGATTCAGTCCGCCGCACAGTCAATTCAGGGCCGTTTCCGACCACAGAACCACGCGCAGACGCGCGAGATCGCTGGCTCCGTACGCACCTTCGTCGGCGACTCCCGCGCCCATCGCTCGAGACGATTGAGCAGCTCCGATTCCATTGTCGACAACTAGACCTCCAAGTGTCGTTTCCGCAAGAGGGAGAAAGCCAGGAGGAATCAGGCGGGGTGAACCCCAAATCTACCTTGTATTGGTATGTTTGACTGGAGTTTGGGTTTTGTGCTTTTCCTAAAAGTTAGGTTAGTGGATTCTGCGACAGGGTTCGTGACCTTTCCCGCAAAGATATGTCGTCAGAAATCCACAAATCCGTTGCTTTATTTTCAACCAGTGAAATGTCTCTACATGTCAATTAATGGCCAATCCCATGTCGTGTACTAGACCTGTCCGACGAAGGCGCGAAAAACTCGCGCACCCAAGATGGAACCTCGGCGCCGCGACACGTTCTCGTCGCTGCAACTGCAGCGCGCGTCCGACCAGCTCCACGAGGCCATTCAGAGCGCCCGGCAGCACCGTTCGCTGTACTCGTCGTCCGCCACGAGCCTTTCGCTGCTCTCGGACGACGACGACGACCGCGAGAACGAAGAAGACCAAGAGAACCAACCCTTCGCGGCGAATGCAAAGATGACGGGAGCCGCGGATGCTACGAGTGCAGAAGAGAAGCTGCGACGGTTCATGCGGGAATCGATGGGCTCGACAGTGCGCAGTAATGGTGCATCGTTGACCTTGAAAGACCTGCTGGAATCGCCGGGTCGACCGCAACGGGAACACAGGGGCGACAGTGAGAACCAGCAAGTCGCTGGAGACAAAGGAGAAGACTTGTTTGCTAAAGCGGAACCCAACGGTTATGTTGTGCCGCCCGTCACAAGGAAGCTGTTCGAGGATGACCTCGTGGAGAAGCAGGCTCGACAGGCTCTCGAAGTTATCCAGGAGCAAGTGGAAGCTCAGGCTAGAGCTAACCGAGCGACGCAGGAAGAATTAAAGCGAGCGGTAGATCACATCTCTGATTTCGTGGCGCGCCAAATCGGCTCCAGCGTGGTTAGTGTCCATGAACCTGAGCCTATCAGTGCCGAGTCAGTAGCGATGCTCACCACGATGTGGAGGGCGGGATTGGAAGAATGGACATACCTGTTTGAAAAAGACACACAAGAAAAGATGGAGGAGCTGGAAAAGCAGACCAAAGAACGGGTTCGAGTTCTTGAACAGGCTTTCCGGCATGAGCGAGGTTCTTCCAATACTTGGTACTTGGTATGGGTTGTGATTCATTCAACTTATTTGCTGTATTGTAGAAGGTCTGGAAGCAAAGGCATCGTGTCTGACCGACGAAGCCACGGGTCTAAACAGTACGTTTTTCTTTCAATCCCGCCATGGATACCGGTCTCTGACAATCTGGCCACCAGATGAGCTAGAGTATCTGAAGGTGGCACACTCAACATTGATGGAAACCCTAGTCGCCTCCCAGAGCACAAGCCAAGAGCGTCAAGAGCAACTACAAATGGAGAACGAAGATCTTCGCTCTCGAATCGTTCAGATCCAGCAACTGACCGAATCGATCCCAAGTGCCGAGCAGCAACAGCGCCACGTCCTAAATCTTCTCTCGCAGTTGAAACAATCCGAACTTCGAGAGTTGCAGTGGGAAATGCTGTTCGAGGAACAATCCCGAGCCACCATCCAGGCACAAGAACGGCTGGGCATGCTGCTTGAAGATACGAATCGCTCGGTCGAATCGTCTCAATCGTCCAGTTCAGTCCCGTTATCGACTCCCGATTCTCCACGCACGCGTCGTGTCTCTCTTGCGAGTAGCGCTGCTTCGAGTGAGCTACAGTTCTACCAACAGCGTATCGAGCTCCTTGAGGATCAATTGCGAGACGTCAAGGAGCAAATCAACTGTGACCATCACCAGTTTCTGTACGAGCAGCAGAAATGGGATCTTACGAAGAAGAACATGAGCCACGACGTGGAAGAAGTTCACAGTGTGAGCGTGAAGGTGCTTAAGCTACTGCTCATTCGTGAGAAGCTACTGAAGAAACAAGAGAAGAAGCTCCAGCGACGGATTGACAGGGTCCTCGCTGACGAGGAACTCCTTCAAAAGAGGCACGATGCTTTGTTGATTTGCATCGATACTTCACTGCAAGAGTGCGGAGTTGCCTTGCTCCATGTGCGTCAGCTCGCAATGGCGACACCCCAGCAGTCGTCTATACCGGTCAAACCAATCAAGCTAGTGCGCGTGCTAAAGCGGCTAAAGACTCTTCAGCAAGAGATATGCGGTGCCCTCTCAATGCCAGCAACCTCCGCCCATGAACCGTAATCCACCGCACAATATGCTGTACGAACAAAGACCAACGACCCTATGGCGTCATCCGGTGTTGCCTCAGTACTGTAATGTCAGCAGCAAGTGAATCATTCCAGTGGTAAACTGGCCCTGCGGGAGAGGATCCGAGTGCCTCGCTCTCTTCCTCCTGATCACCTCATCGCATTCTGTTGTCATATTCCATGCGTGGACCTTTCGTCCCCCGGTATCCAGCATGAGCATTGGGTGCCTAATTACGGGGTCTGCAAATCGAAGGTTTGCCGAAAAACACAAAGAGCCGAGTCCTTGAGCACGGCCACCGTTTCGTTGAGCAAAGGGAAACGCTCGAGCCTGTGTCCAGTCGCGAGACGTCTGGCAAATGATCCGGCGATACTCACATCAAGATGCAGCTGCGAAGTGCCTGCGCTGGAGAGTCGCCAGGGGTCCAGCTGCCCGAAGGCTTCGAAGGAACACGGGCTCTGCACGGAATGAGTTCAGCCGCGCGCTCAAACAGTCTGGTCTGGTTCTGCGGTCTGAGTCGGTCGCCGTCCCCCACAGTCCACTATGGGCGTCCGCCACAGAGATCCTCAGAAATGTGATCTGAGTCATAGTTGGAGGACGAAACTCACGGGCAAGAGCAGCCATCTTATGCCTGTTGGCTGGACTGACGGACACGCGTGCGCATGGGGGGAGACACCCAACCCGAGCCAGAGCGGATGGCGTTGCTCGTCCCGCTCGTGTAATTATTCCAACTGGCCTCAGCTGCAATCCTTCCGTCCGCTGCGCGCGACTCGATTGACGCGCTCATTCGGTGGAAGAACGATCCGTACGTAGCGCTCGCGGCGTTGGTCGCGCGCAGGAAAAGCTTCCACGGCCCGCCTCATAGAAGAAGCCTCGCTCGGTGCTCTCTTGCAGCCCTCGCCTCCCCGCTTTCCGTCTCCGCGTGCGCCGCGATCGCCTCTCTCTTCCAGCGGGAGTTCTGCGTCGTCGAGCTGAAATGACGAAACGGAGAGTCCTCGAGGACCCTCGACACGAAGAAAAAATTTGGCGCCCACGCTCCACCATCTCCAGCATGAGCTCGTCGCTGGGCGAGCTGCGGTTTCCGCTCGAAGAACGGTTCCTCGCGCGGGTCCGCATCAGCAGCAACAGGTTCGAGGACTGGCGAGCGACGGCGCAGAAAGAGATCGACGCCGTTCTCGGGAACCAACGCTCGTGGTACTACCGCCCCAACGATCTCAAGCAGGTCTACCGACCGGTGTACGAGCAGGACGCCATCCGTGGCTTCCTCAAAAGCTATGACAACTCGGAGAAGAAAGACCTGCTCGCACTCGCCCACCTCGAATTCACACTTGACGAGCTCATCACTGGCTACCACTGCATCTCGACGTCGGACCAGCGCGCGGTCTACGCCCAGCTTTACGGCGAGACGTGGCTCGACGGCGCGATTCTGCGTGTCGTGGACGAAGCCCACGCTGGCGATCCGTTCCACTTCGTTGGTTTGAAGTGGCTTGCGTTCTCGTCGCCCGCGCCCGGCATCATGACGCACCGCGACTCGGTCTTCTTTGAGTACTCTGGCACGACCCAGGATGCCAACGGTCGCAAGGTCCTCTTTCTCTACCAGAAGTCATTCCCAGTCAACGGTGATGAGCTGTCTGAGCCCGACAAGGGCTGCTCTCGTGTCGAGTTCTCCCAGATTTCGCTGTTCCGTTTGGAAGGCGGTGGCGTGCTCATGCACAGCGTGAGCCAGTTCGTAGCTCAGCGCGATGCACCGTCCTGGTTCGCCACGCGTGCTATCACCGAGGCATTCGACTCGATCAAGAACTTCGTTGGACTCGCCGACGCGCGAGCGATCGCCAGTGCCGGGATGATCAAGCACGCCAAGACGCCCAAGAGTGCGTCCGAAAACAAGGCGTGCGTTGTGTGCAAAAAGAAGTTCGGCGTGATGCGTTCCCGCCACGCATGTAGCTCGTGCGGCCAGTCCATGTGCAAGCACTGCGTCACCAAGCTGTCGTTCTTCAACGACGAGGCGTTGTTCACTTCGGCGCCTACTGTGCTCTGCGAAAACTTCTGCACGAGCTGCATCAAGCACGCCCGTTCGCAACGACAGCTCGAAAGCCTCTCGGCCACGCTCACGAAGGCGAACATATCCGCGGCTGAGTCACGGCACAAGCACGAGGCGATATCGACGTCCTCATCCCACGCGGCAACAGTTGCTTCACCCTACGACCCTTCTTCTCGGCATCTCCGAGGCGACCTGCGGACCTCTATCGAGCGACAGGTTGGCATGGCCCAATCCGATTCGGGCAGCGACGCTGGCGGGTCGAACCGTTCGCAGACCCAATACGGCATGATGTACGCAGACACGCCCGCTTCAGCTAGTTACGCATCATCATCAGGCTCGAGTCGGTCTGTTCCTCCGCCAATCCACAATAGTATGATGTTTGAACAAATGAACGAGTCGATTCGGCAGCAGGAGGAGCTGCTCATGGTGATCCAGCACGAGCGAGCCAAGATGCAGGCCCGAGAGCAGCACCTGCCCGGACATCCCATCCCCATTTATGCTCCTCCACCAGTCACGCCATCTCCACCGGCGTTTGAAGATGAAGACAACGAAGAGCGCTTCCAGGTGATCTCGTAGATTAGGCACTTACGCAGAACCGACGAAAATCCATTCTCAGCGTGGTTGTAAACATGCACGATTTGTTCCGCAGTCCCGATCGCGTGAGGAGGACCATTCTATGTGAAGAGGCCAAAGGGACCCCAGTGGAGACGACGCAGTCCGGACTGGAGAGCAGAGTTCGGACTCCGAACTCTTCGGAACTGATTTGAGATCGCGAAATTTCGAATGTCTCAACCGAGAACACGTCATTCAGGAATCAGACGGCGTTACTGTGGACTCTTGGCCATCATTAGCTTTGCTGTGACCAACATGGCGCTCGTTGCGTCCATCCAGCAATGGCTGCAGGGGTCTTTGCTTGACGCGTATTGGTGGAGAGACTCAGCGTGAGCCTCCGCGTTTGAAGCGTCAACGGAATCTCGATCATGACACAGCATCACGGACTGAGCTGAGTGTGCTTTCCATGGGGAGGCGAGTACCATCAAGGTCACGCCACCGAGCGGACATCTCACTGGCGCAACCGTGACTCGCATTACAACAGGCAAAGCTGTCACCCGACTTCAGCTGCTGCCAGGAGTACGCGATGTGAACAATCATCCAGTCAGGAGGGTCGAGTTGGTTGATTCACCAAAAAAACATATCTTCGTTTCTGTATGACGATTTTTAACAGATTTTTTGCGATGGAGATTTCCCAGCAGCAGATGCTGTGATCATCTCTTCACGAGATCCGGTCGCAACGGAGACCACAGTCTTTTAGCCGAGGTGACCAAGTCACCTACCAAGTGCTGGTCATGGCCACGGTCTTAAGCTGGTCAAGTCGACCGTCATCCGTTCCACTCAACGAACACTGCAGAGGCGCCTGTGGGAGGCAGTGAGCTCACATAAGCTCCTTGAACTGCCGCGCCCTTCCCGTTGCAATCGAACACACAGGTCCACCCTCTAAATGAGTTCCGCCCCAGTTTCCTCCCGCCAGCTGGTCGGCCGAAAAAGGAGGATGCCCCGCCGAGCTTCTGGTTGAATACAAATTACAAGTGAGCTTTTTCCACCGCATCATTAGGGGTAGGTCTTCTCAAGGCTATCCGAACATTTTGTGCATGAAGAGCTCCTCTGTGCACGGCTCGTCTCTCGCCAGCCAAGGGAATAATGGCGAGCCCATGAGCTTACTCACGACGGGATCAGCCGCCGCCCTCCCTTCCGCTCACTCGCTCTCCTGTCTGTGCATGGAGACACCTCACTCGGCGGCTCTCGATCTCGCGGCGACCGGCGAGACCGCCGCTTTCTCCTCCCCACCCACGAACTCGTGGCTGTAGCCGCATCGCGTGAGCTGCGCGGAACGAGTCAGTGCCAGCGGTGTCCGCTCCCTCTCTCTACAACATCCGCCGCCGCGTCGTCGTCCGCTCGCCACGTTTTCTCCGCGACCCACGAACGTCACGAAACGTCCCATCAATTGCACTCCGCGAAGCCGCGACGGATTGCTTGTTCTCGCGCGCTGAAGACAGGTTTCCGCGCACACAACCCGAAAGTCCGGCGCAGACGAAGCTGCGATGGCGCTCGAGAAGTTCCCCGTGGACGAGGGCGCGCTACCGCGCGTGACCATCACGGACAAGAAGCTCGAGGAGTGGAAAGAGGTCGCGCGCGACGAGGTCGAGCGCGCGCTCTCGAACCCGCACTCGTGGTACAACGCCTTCAAGGACAAGATCCGCGACGGCTACGACATGATCGCCGACAAGCCCAACCTCAAGGCGTTCATCCGCACCGTGCCCAACTCGACCGACAAGGACATCCTCATGCGCGCCACGCTCGACAACGTGACGCTCGACGACATTGCCTACGGCGTCTACTCGGAAAACTCGTACGACCTGCGCTGCGCGTTTGCCCACATGTACGAAGAGAACTTTCTCGACGGCGGCATCCTCCACACGCACGAGACCCGCACGGACGAAGACTCGATGCGGTTTGTGGGCGTGCGCTGGATCGCCTTCCGCTCGCCGTCCCCCAAGATCGTGACTTCGCGCGACTTCGTTTACTTCTCGTTTGAAGGGACGATGCTCGACGTCAAGGGCGAGCGCGTCATGTACCGGTTCTTGCGCACGATGCCCATGGATGACGTCCCGGTCGACTCGTCCAAGCTGCCGCCGCTCGTGCGCGGGAAGATCTCGAACGTCCACTTCTACCGCCAGAACGGCTCCCACGTGGAGGCCTATGTCAAGGCCATGCAATCCAACGCCGGAAGCATGCCGTCGTGGGTCGTGACCAAGACCATCGCGTTCATGTACCCGGGCGTGACCAACATGGAGACCGTCGGCGACGCACGCGCGCTGATGCGGCAGGGACTGACTCGACTCACTCCGTCACGCGGTTCGAATCAGTCAGCGTCCAGCTTCTCGTCCTCCTCGTCTAGTGCGTTCTCCATGAGCGGAGGCCCAAGAGCGCAGGCGAGTCTCGCCTCCGCAAACGCTTGTGGTGTTTGCTACCAGAAGTTCAAGATGACGCGATCCAAGCGCCAGTGTCACGGCTGCTCGCGCACGGTCTGCAAGCGCTGCACGCGCAGTATGTGGTTCTTCGACGAGCAAAAGCAAATGTCGTCGTCGGGCGTCGTGAAGCTCCGCTTCTGCCACAACTGCACGCGCAACGCACGGGCCGAGCTGAATCTGTCGCGACCACCGTCGACGCCGTTGATGTCCACGAACCATGGCGACTCCGCGCATGCAGTGAACTTGGATGGCTCTCGGACCGGCAGTGGAAGCAGCAGCCACAGCCTCCATCGCGTCTCGAGTCAGGGCAGCATGGTTCGCACTCCCAGCCACGATGGCAGCCACCACAGCTATCCTCGAACACCGAGCCAAGACAGTGTGCACAGCTTCCCGCGAGTTCCGAGTCATGACAGTCTCCACCACAACAGTCTCCACCGTATTCCGAGCCAGGGCAGCATGAACGGCCTCCCGCGTGGGGCGAGCCAGGCCAGCTCAAACCTGTCGAAGACTAGCCCATCGACCGTTTCACTCAACAAGTCCCAGCCCGAGGCCGATTTCTCGGACGAAGAGGATATCTATGACGAAGACTTCTCTGACATCCACGACCAATCGTTCGTGCAACCGACGCAGTCTCCGCCTGACAAGGGGCTGGCCAAATCCAAGCTCATGAGTTTCAAAAGCTCCTCCTCCAAGCCGTTTTCTAGCAGTCAGATCGGTGGCTCGAGCACCACTGCGTTTGATAGCAGCCAGGTCAAGAACGCGTTTGAAGGTAGTCCCATTATGTCCAACAACCCACTGGAGAGCAGCCATGTTGGCCAGTACAACAACTTCCAGATCAAACACGCCGCGGGCGACTCGGAGGACGAGGACGAGGACTTTGGAGACTTCCACGACTCAGATAGCGATGACAGTGGTGATGAGATCAACGACATCGGCGGAGACTACGACTTCGAGAACATGAACGTAGGCGGGATGGGGATCGCCGACCTCCATGGTGTCCGACGGTCGGAAGACGACTACTCGGACGCGTACAGCGTCTACGACACGGACGACTACTCGATCGCTGGCAGCTTCTGCTTCGAAGGCGGCCCCCAGTCGTTCATGAACGAGCTTGGCAGTGAGTCGTTCTCCTTCGACGACGAAGATTTCAGTCGTGACGGGTCTCGTGGCTCGTTTGTTCCGCTGACGATGGTCGAGCAGCCCTCGATTATCGCTCAGCAGTTCGCTGCCAGTGGCGGCCCGCGGCCACACGCAGCAGCACCGGTGCCTCAGCTCACCCAGCGCCGGCTCTTGCCACAGCAGCAACAGCAAAAGCCCGTGACGCTACGGAACTACGCGCCACCCACAGTCGACGAGACATCGGAGTTCGACGGCTCGTCGGTTCCACCTCCGCAAATGGTGCCGCTCAACAGGAGCGCCAGTCGCACTAGCTCGACGCCAAACTTGCTGACGTACGGAGCGACGAAGCGCACGAACCGCCCAGGTGGAGCTGGTATGGCCCCCGTGCGGCGAGCAGTCTCGGGCACGGGCGTGGGCGTGATCGTCAACGGCGCCAACCACCCCGTCCAGCAGTCCAAGAACGGCGTCGACCAGCTCTCCAACGGCTTCAACGTCCGCGTAAACATCAGCGACGTCTCGGACTCGTCCGGAGGTCGCAAGCCGCAGGGGTTCCAGTCCCCGGGCACGAACAATGGCAACAGCTCTCCCATGGTGAGGTACTACGGGAGCTGAGACCATCGTATAACGTAAAATTTTAGGATTATGTAGGGAAGAATGGAATGTGGTGCGGATTTTTGCGAGTGCCTGCGTCCGTTGGACATCTCACGGGCCGTGAGAGACGACAGAGACCAGCGCGAGCCTTTGCTCACAGTCCAACGCATGGGAAGACCAGCCAGTATGTACAGTAGTGCCTGTTGTACAGTACGGTATATAGAGAAGCCGCAATCGTACTACCGACTTGGCCCACGCGAGGAGCCAGCCCTTCGCACATCGCGACCAGACCTGCAGCGACCGAAAGAGAAGCTGTCGAACGGAGTGACGCGGCAGCAATCGCCAGACGCCCGCCCCGTCGCCTTCGCTCGCACGGCGAACTGACTGACCAGGCCCGACGTTCAGTGAGCCAGAAAAATCGAACGTGCGGATGAGTTGGGTTGACACTCGTGGATTCTTCCACACACACAGAGGACAGGGGGGACCACCAGCTTGCGGCGGGAAAATCCAACGTGTCAGCTGATCCCGAGTCCAGTTCTCCAGACATCTCACCGAAGAGACGTCGGGTGCAGGCGTCGAGGTCGTGCACTCGAAAACCATGGAAACAACGGGTGAGCTAACGTCAAATCGAGTGGACACACAGCGGAGACCGTAGCCGCCACGAGAGCCGACGCTCTCTGGTGCACCACTTCGTGGGGGCCTGGTAATCGCTCTGCTCGCTGCAGCCGCCGCCAATGGAAAGCTTCCCGCCGTCTCCTCCCTGGCGCCGTTGCGCCGTTGCGATTCTTGAGTCAAAATGTGTGAGCAGGGGCCAAATGTCTCGTTTTCTCGAAACGGCGGATGGGACTCTCCGCCAATCACATCGCATGATTAGTGGAGCGGAGGACGAGAACACTTTTTCCCCACGAAGAACTCATCCAGGTTGTTGGGGCACGCTCAAGAATCCGCGGTGGCCAAGGGGATCTTGGCGTCGCCGGATCTCTACGTGCGTGCGGCCATACGCCACCGCGTGATGGCGGCGAAAAACAGAGGAAGCCGGCGCGGGCCGAGGCAGAGAACTCTCTATAACTATGGAAATAGCGAGTCGGTTCTCCCAGACCTCTTGTGCATCAACCGAACGGAGAGCAATCCTCTCCCTGTCTGTCTTTCATGGGGGAGAACACATTTTGCGCAAGCTCACCGGACCAGACTGCGGCAGCAGCTGTTGTGGGCGGGGGAAGGGAGTCCACCCGTCCGCTCGAGTCGTTGGTCCCACCATAGTCATGGCTGATTGGGCGGACGCCGTCCGCCCAGCTCTTTGCCAACTCATCTCTCAGCGCTTCTGGTTCCCTCCACTCTTTGACCGTTGCGATTGCCTGACGGGAGCAGCTGCCCGCGTTTTCCTCCTTTCGCTTTTGTCTTGAAGAAGCGTCAAGTCGATATCGCCGTCACAGGGCAGAGCGACCGGTGTTTTTTTTTTTCGATCTCCGCTCGGATCATTCTTCGCGGCGACATCGACCGGATCCGATCCTGAAATCTGAGTGGCATCAGAGACCGTCCGCTCCTCTCCTCTCCCCTCCTCTTCTCTCCTCTCCTCCTTCCGCTTCCTCGTCACCTCACTAGCCGACTAAACCTGCCGCCGCCATGGGCCTCGAGCACGACTTCCCCGTGCGCGAGCAGAGCCTGCCGCGCCTGCGCGTGCCGGCGGCGCGTCTCGAGGAGTGGAAAGAGGTGGCGCAGGACGAGATCATGCGCGCGCTCTCGCACCGCCACTCGTGGTACAACGGCTTCAAAGAGCGCGTGCGCGAGGGCTTCGAGATGATCGCCGACCGCCCCAACCTCAAGGCCTTCGTGCGCCCCGTGCCCGGCACGCCCGACAAGGACATCCTCATCCGCTCGACGCTCGAGGGGCTCAGCCTCGACGAGCTCGTCGCGGGCTTTTACTGCGACTCGACCTACTACGTGCGCTCCATGTACGCGCACCTGTACGAAGGCAACTTTCTCGACGGCGGCATCCTCCAGATCCACGAGGCGCGCACGGAAGAAGACCCGATGCACTTTGTGGGCGTGCGCTGGATCGCCTTCCGCTCGCCGGCGCCCGCCATCGTCACGTCGCGCGAGTTCCTCTTCTTCTCCTACGAAGGCACGGCCTACGACGTCGACGGCAACCGCGTGCTCTTCCGCTTCCTCCGGTCCATGCCCATGGACGGCATCGACGTCGACAAGACGGGCATCCCGCCGCTCGTCACGGGCAAGATCTCGAACCTCCACTTCTACCGCCAGAACGGCTCCCGCGTCGACGCCTTCACCAAGGCCATGCACTCGAACGCCGGCAACATGCCAGCGTGGGTCGTCACCAAGACCATCTCCTTCATGTTCCCGGGCATCGCCAACGTCGAGACGGTCTGCGACGCGCGCGCGCTGCTCGCCAACGGCACGGCCAAGCTCAACCCGGCCCGCGTGCGCCACGCGTCGTCGTCGTCCAGCTCACGCTCGTCAGGGGGCAACTCGGTCACGAGCCACGTCGCAGCGTTCGCCTCGGCCAACGCCTGCAGCGTCTGCTTCCACAAGTTCAAGCTCACGCGCGCCAAGCGGCGGTGCCAGGGCTGCATCCGCGAGGTCTGCAAGCGCTGCACCAAGCGCATGTTTTTCTTTGACGAGCTCAAGCAGATCTCGGACACGGGCGTCGTGCCGCTCCGCTTCTGCCTCAACTGCACGCGCCAGGCGCGCGCCGACACCCGTGAGGCGACGGCCCTGCTGATGGCTCACCAACGCGCCTCACTCAGCACGCGCCGGAGCAGCAGCGGTAGCCTCGGCAGTGCCGGCCGCCAGGCTTCCAAGCAGCAGCAGCTCGTGCGCCGCATCCCGTCCGGCCAGTCGCCGTACCAGCCCGAGATGGAGCCGTACGTGGACTCGTACTCGGCCAACTCGTCGTACGACCACGACGATTCGGACGATGACAGTGAAGGCTACGGCGGGTACACCGGCAATGCGCTGCTCGCGCCTTCGCCCGCCGCGTTCCACCACCGCACGCCTTCACCACTGCAGCCGCACCAGCTGCAGCAGCTGGAGATGCTCAAGCAGCAGCGCCAGTTCGATCCGCGCGACCACGAGGAGTTCGTACGGCTCTACGGCCAGTTCGCGTCTCGACAGGACAAGCTTGTGAGCATCGAACAGGTTGGGCGGAGGCAATTTGGACCCGCATCGCCCGGTACTCCGCCACCACCTCCGTCCCAGGCCCTCCATCATCCGTCAAAGCTGTTCCGTAGGCAGAACAGCGGCGGTGTCGGGTGGAGCCATCAATTGACGTCCCCCTCACCTCGCACTGCGAGTGGGTTTCCTCAGCGTCAGAGCCCCCAGAGCCCCATGTACTCGATGCCCGAGGTGCCACGTCACATGATCCCGCCTATGCCGCATCCTGACGGTCCATCGCGGTCGCACATGATCCCACTGGACTCTGGATCTCGCCATGGCTCGGCGCAGAATCTGCTCACCATTGAAGGAGCCACTAGAACGGTGGCGTCGTTGTCAGGACCCAAGTCTCCTCAGGAGGACGCACTTGCGTCCGAGGACCTGGAGACGATCTTCCGACTGCGGTCAATGCTCTTCAACGGAGAGGCGGACACCGAGACCATGTCGACCACAAGCACCACGAGCAGCCTCCAGACAGCGACCCAGCGCAAGGCCCTGGCGTCGGAGGAGCCCCTCATGCGACCCCAGCTCGTGCAGCGCTACTGATTTTTTCCTAGGTGTTTGTTTGTGATAGTTTTTGCTAGGTTTGCGTAGAAAGACGTCGTTGTACAAAGCAAGCCGTAGAAAGGTGCTGCGCCACAATGAAGAACGGGAAGTATTTAGAGTCAACAAGACCGACGGGTATGGTAGCAACGGTATTCGACATTGATCAAGACAGTCTTTCCAGTCCCTAACACTCAGTTCGCTTGTTTTTGTTTGCGTTTCTGTGGAGTCCGTCGGGGTCGCGAGATCCCCCTTTCCTCCACGCGGTGCGTTCGGTTTACCTTGACGAGAAAATCTCCAAACTCTACAGAGTATCCTCGATGGTGGTCGTGGACGGCGGCAGGGCGAGGCGCTGCGGGGGCACAGGCGCGTGGCTAATATCCTCGATCACCTCGATCTGCGGACCCGACCTGGGCGGGGGCGGGTAATATTGCTGTTGCTGCTGCATCATCTTTTGGCCTTGCATCAGCATGTTCCGCAACAACATTTGCTGCGCGGCGATCGACTCTTCCATCTTGGCGAACGAGCTCGGCATCGCCGCGGGTGGGGCCGCCACGCTTGACTGAGGAGGTGTCAGCCCTGTATCCGCCATCATCGGCAAGCTGCCCGTGGACTTGAGGGTCTTCTCCACAGGCACCAGATTGTCCTGTCGGATGCGTTCCATGCCAGCCGTGTTGGTTCGCTGGCGCAGCGCAGTGTGAAGCGCGGGGGATGAAGCGGCTCCCACCGAGAGAGGAACTAAATCGGCACTTGGAGTCTGCTTGTCCCGGTGCATCGTCGTGAGCACTTTGTTGGACCAGCCCGCAGTGTTCAGGCTGCTGCCGCCTGACTCGGCGCTGTGAGTGCTAGTGGACCGCGCGATTTGTGGTAGAGGAGGCTCCGCGAAGCCAGCGCTGTTCTCCTTGTTATCCTCTTCGTACGGCGCCTCCACGGTGTCTGGATTGGATGCCATCGCGAGTTCGTGGGCCAACGAGATCTCACGGTCTCGCCGAGCCTGCTCTACACACTTGAAACAAAACTTCTCAGCGCTGATGAGACCTCCCTCGGGTCGGAGCGACGGTGGCAGTATCGACGTCTGCAGCGACAGCTCGAGGGTGCAGGCTGTGCACATGATCTCGGCGCACACTCGGCAGTGGTGGCGGTGTCGGAGGAAGCTAAACGACTTGAAGCACACGTTGCAGGCGGAGCGTTCGTGGTTTGGCACCCAGGGCTTCTCAGACACAAGTTGGTTGTTGACAATAAACTTGGCGTCGCCCGCCGTTGCCATGCCCGTGACGATGGCGTACTGGCTGGCGAGGAATCGGTTCGCGAGCCACGACGGCGTGTTGGCGCTCGCTGGGAATGTGATCGAGCCATTCAGCGACACGTCGACCTTGGTGTCCTTGCTGCCGGGCAACACGCGGAAGAGCTGGACCCAGTTGATGTCGTTGCGCACAAAGTTGAATTCGCGCTCGACGGCGTTGTACTCCTTGGCGTTGATTGACTGGAACACGCGCGCGACGACCTTCTGGCCCTTGGGGTCGATCACCGTTCGTGAGTATTCGACGTAGAACTGATCGCGGATCGCAAACATCGAATCCACGGGCGACTGGAACGCCGCCCACTTGACAGCGAAGAGCTGGTACGGGTCTTCGACGTTGGGCCGAGCCAATAGCTGGAGCACAGCGCCGTCCAGGAAGTCGTCTCGGTGGACATGGGCCAAGTACGTTCGCTCGTCCTCCGTGTTGTCGCTCATGACGCCGTACATGACGTCGTTGAGGCTGCACTCGAGCTTGCATCGGATGAGGAAGTTCTTGGTCAGTGTCGAGTCATTCTTACGCCGGTACATGATGCAGTTCTTCTTCTCCAGGTGGACTTTCCACTGGTACTTGGCGTTGGCGGGCGCCATGGTCGGGTTCTCCATCCACGAGACACCGCCGTTCTTGACGGCGCGCTCAATCGCGGCCTCCATGGCTTCTCGCAGCTGCGCGATGTCCTGGCGCCCGAGCTCGATCTGCGGGAGGTGCTCGTCCTCGAGCGGAAAGCGGAACGACTGGCCAGTCTCTTTGACTCGCACCACGCGTCCCGTGCGCATCCAGCCGATGCCGCCGTTATCCATCGAACCGAAATCGTCGAAGCCCATGCCGTCCGGCATGGACTCGCGGTAGGGCGGCGACGCCGGGATCGTCGACGAGTAGCTATTGCGGTGCGCGCTGCCGCTGCCAGCGCGCGGGTCGTCGAGCGACGGGCCGACCTGCAGCGGGATGCCCGAGGGCGGCGCGCTGCTGCTGGCCGAAGGCGCCGACGCCGTGAAGCGCGAGCCGGGCACGCGGAAGACCGTGAAGTTGGAGCCGCCGTTGGCCGGGGCCTCGCCGCTCGTCTGCTGGCGCCGCATTTGAGCTCTTGGTAGGTTCTGGATTTGTGGGGGTCGAGACTCTGGACAGTGGATAGACCGCGCTCCGGATTACGAACGGTCTGGAAGAGCTGGAGCAAATTTCCTGGGAGTGACGGAGGGGAGAACCGAAACCGAGGAGGGGTGGGAACTGGGCTCGGCGCGCGGTTCCTTCTCTCGATCGTTCCTTCCGTCAATCCTCGCTGAGCAGCGCGAGAAGAACGCCACGATGGCGGAGATAACGGGGTTCCGCGGCGGGTCGGGGCGATCGCCAGGTCAACTGGACCGCCGTGTCCAACAGGCGGCGGAGGGCGAATGCGAGCGCAGTGGCCAAGTGGCACGGGCGATTTCCCGCAGCAACGCCTCGACACACTGAACCGACCGCGACAATCGGAGAAGGCGGAGAGGGAGAGAGGATCGGCGGCTGACAAACCCCTCCTCGCCATCTGGTCAGACTCTGGGGAGAACGGCCCTGGCTCTGCACGATGCGTGCCTCGTCTGAGCAGGAACAGAGAGCCGAGGAAAAGCGAGTTACTGCGGGATTTTATTCCCGACCACCTTCTTGGCCAGGCATGGAGGAATTGCGGATCGTTTCACCCCCATAATGTTATAACAAATGGTAAATACATTCCTGCCCGCAGCACCAACTTCTGGTCATTACTGCCCTTTTTTCGTCGAATTGCGCCAGAAAACTTGCGTCCGAAGGTGAGAGAAGGAGCAAGTCCTTCATCACATTGCGCTATGAATTTTGTTCTGTCTGGTCCTGTAATGTTGATCTTGAAGAGCCCCTGAACCATGCTGGGGCCAGCAGACTTCTGAGTCGTCTCGCGATGTGCCTCTACTTGTGCATGGAGCTCATGAACGGTGATTTGTACGCGGCAGCGGCGTGCTCGTGCGCCTCTGCCGCGTAAAGCGCTGGCAGCGGAAGGTGGATGAGCTGCTTGTACTGAGCAATGGATGAAGATCGCCACGCCACGCCATAGAGCAGGGGTTACAATCCATCAGTCAACTGGAGGGATCAGGGGAAAGCGAGTATACTTGTACGTACCGCCAGCGTGCCGTAAACCATCAGCACGAAGCCTGCGAGTTCGATCCTGGATTTACCCACACGTGACCTTAAAGAGTCGCATGTGGAGCGAGAGCAAGAAGTCACGTACCAGCTTGATATCGTCCAAGCCTCACCGGGCGAGTTGCCGCCACGCCACTGGATGACGTAGTACACGAAGAGCCCTAGCATCCACACTCCGAGCGTTCGAAGGGTCTTCGTGTGGAAAGATTCGTCGTCATCAGCTACTCGTGGCCCCAAAATGCAATGGTGAAACGTCTACGAAAACTCACCTCAGCGATGCTGCGCATGACGGCTGAGAGGTGCTTGGTCACGTAGTTGGCGGTCACATTGAGGGTCCCAACGGCGACAACGTACGCCACGATGAGCGCGACAAGCGTGCCTGAGTTCGATATCTTGACGATCGAATCGTTGAAATCTTCGTGCCAGATCTTGGCGAAAGCCGAAGCCGAGCTGGAGGTGGGCGTCAGCGTGAGCACAGGGACAAGCACGACATAGAATGCTAATCCCCATAATCCCTCGAGTCCAACCAGGAGCATGGGGCTGACGTCTAGCGCAAGCATCATGTGCTCTTCCACAGCAATCTGCAGAGCAGTCAGGAGTTGTGCGAGCACAATAAAGACCAGCCCGAAAAGTGCATGACTTGAATCTGACGAAGACGCTGTCGCATCAGAAGTTGACTTGGTCCCAGCCCACCCAACGAGCGCGACCGAGATAGCAACGAGCAAGATGCTGGCATAATGGTATGCGTACAACAGCTTCCCCATCATCCGAACAGACAAGAATGCGCTGAAGATGATGACCGAGCCTCTCGCCATTTGATAGACTGACGATGAGATCCAGAGCAAGCCAACATTAGCGCCGACAGTCTGCAGCAGATCCAGTAATGATGGGAGCGCCACAGCGAGAACCGTCTTTAGTGGGATGCGGCCAGTCTGCGCTGGCACT
The DNA here is from genome assembly GCA_023335855.1 of Pythium scleroteichum. Taxonomy (NCBI): domain Eukaryota; phylum Oomycota; class Peronosporomycetes; order Pythiales; family Pythiaceae; genus Pythium; species Pythium scleroteichum. The sequence goes on along the minus strand of JAADVR010000018.1, from coordinate 50,180 downwards.
TGCTGGTTGTTGCTCAGCAGCGACGTAGATTCGTTGGCGTGAGTGTGCTTCTTGCGGATGGCCGCAGCTTCAGGCGTCGCGATGTACTTCTTCCCACCTTTCTGCGTGCGTAGCAGTGGGGTCTCGAGGTAGCTCTTGTGCTGCGCCGCCTTGCGCACGTACAGGAACACGAGGCACAGCGCCATGGCTAGCTTCATCTGCAGCACGCCAAACCAGGGCTTGTCGAACGGGCAGAGCGTCGTGGTCTTGGTCGGATCCTGCGGGTCTGCGCAGAGCTCCGTGCCCTCAGAGCGGACGCCGTACTCGGTTTTCATGATGACCGTGCTGAAAGTGCCGGAGATGAGCATCGTCACGGCGTAGAGTGAGCCCTTGCGCTCGCTCGACTGCGTCATCTTCCCTCGGCTTCCTGTGGTGGGCTTTCAGATTGAAACACGCAGGAGAGCCACCCAGTTCAACTGCCAATTATCATGTGATTGGATGTAAATGCTCTATAAAATTGCTGATTGGATGAAATAGTTCGAAGCTGAATCCATGTAGACGAACTCATGAAGAGGTCAAGAATAGACAACTCAGTGGAGATGGCAGTTGGTCACCAGTCGCAGGCATGGTCGCGAGCGACGACCTGGTGCGCGTCGAACGACCAGCACTGAGCCCTCCTCGCGTGCACCAGCGGTCGCTTGGCCACCCCAAGTCGCCCGTGAAGCTCACGCCGCTGGAGCGGAAGGGACGCGACCGCCAGCGCCAGAAAGACCAGGCGCAGCGGCGTCTGCTGGCCATTCGAGATCGCGATGCGCAGGCGACCGCGCTGCTATCTAGACAGAATGAGAGCGTGCTGTGGCACCAGAAGGAGCGACAGGAAGAAGAACTCGTTCTGAGGCGACTCGAAAGGGACCTCGTCGATGTCCAGCGCGGACACCCGGCAGCAGCAGGGTACCGATTTTCGGCAAGACGAGGAGCGCGTGACGTCGCCAAGTGCTCTCCTGTGTTTCTGAGGTACTCTCCAGCCCTGCGTCCGCAGTCCCAAGTGCAGTCGTTCTCTACCAAGGCACCTGCATCAACTGTTATCCATCCAGCGTTCACTGGGTTCTGTGTCTCCCGGGACAACGATCCCACGTCGATCTCACCGGTCTTCTTCCTCGTCGGATACTCTAAAATTCCCCTCGAAGAGATTACCATTTGTGAGGAGGGCGGAGGGGGTGTCAGCGATGGAGATGAAGATGGGGATGATGCCTTGCAATCACAGGAAGAGTTTCTATCTCGCCAACGAAATCGAGATGACCTCACAGCAAGTCACATCGCAACCATAACAAAGCTGCCGCCGTCTGAACACCTCGAGTTGCAAGAGATTCTCAACGCGCGCTTTGACCAAGATGCGGGAAGCAAGTGCCTCGTGTGCCGCGGTCGGTCTGCAATGGGATGCTCGGGGTGCTTCGAGTTTTCTTTCACGAAGTACGATAAGATCCAATCATCCAAGTCGACACAACGCCTCAAGACCCCAAAGACGCATGGCCAAGAGTTGGAGGAGCGTGAAGCTAGACATAAGGGGCTCCGGCTCAAGCTGATGGGCTACGGCCGTCGAAGTGAAGAAGAATCGATCGAAGCCGACACCGAAACGGGCTCTCAAAAACTATCACCACCGAGAACAATAGAACACCACGACTATTACGTGAACGTGCTCCCTGACATACCCGCAATCCGAAAGCACCGCTCAGTGTATGTGCCAAATCTGCCACCGCTCTCTTACCGCAAAACCTTATGTTGCATTGACTTAGCCGGAGGAACTACGTTGTCCTTCATATCAAGACCATCCCTGTTGGCAACGTAAGTGACGAATAAGCTCCTTGCTAAACCAATCTGTGAGCCTCATATTCGCTACCATTACAGTTGATCACGCTTAAAGTTGACGTTCGTGCTGCGGTTTCATACGTCTACGAGCTGTACCGTTCGAGTGTCGACTCACCAAATCGCAAGATTCACTTGCTACTTCCGACGACGACAGGTCTGTTTCATTTGAACGAACTTATCGAGAGTGCGACAGATACTCGGTGCGGTCTTGTCAACGGTGAGTTCCTCATTGAAGACTTCCACCTCCACCTGGACCGCGAGGAGCGGCCCACCTCACCGCTTGCCAAGTGGAATCCACTTCGCGACTCAACCTTGACAAGCCGCACACCAGAGTTTATGCTCTTCTCTGTCGCCATATTGAGCGAAACCAACACCCCGAAACTCGTAGTCAACTTTCTACAGCAGAATTTTCACTTTGATGAGGAAGAAGAGATCGCTGGCTCAACCTCTGCGATGGGATTACGAGTTGGATATGCAACCGCGAGGCTCCCTCATACCGCCATCTCGAAGGACGCGTATCAGAAACGACTTGTCCCGCACGTCCACAAAATGAAAGAGTTTGCTCGAGTATCCAAGCAGATCGAGCGGCTAGAGCAAGAGCGTGAGCGAGAACGACTGCTTTGGATCGCATACCAAGAAGGAAAGCTCGCGAAACTTCAGCAAAAGCAACGGCAAAACCGACTCGCGCAGGGAGAAGGCCATCGTAAACGGAAAGTTGTGCGGGCAATGGCCTATCTAGACTTCGTGCTGGAGTCTACGAGCAATCCACTGTGTCCTGGAGTGTGGGAAGAACGCATCGAGAAACTCTGGCGGTGCGCGAAGTACTTCGAAGAGTGGAAGCTCTGTAAGCATGGTCGACTCATCGACGCAGAGAACACTGCTGATACGCGTCATCTCGTGCAGCGTCATCTCGAGGCAACGATCGCTACATTCGACTCCCTTCTAGAGAGGGGATCAGGGTCCGGTCCGTTGGTTTTTCCTATCCAATGCGTTGGAACCAATGGGGGAAAACAGCGACTGGTTGTCAAAATTGGCTTGCGGTTGGGCTGCACTTCCGAGGATAATCAAAACTACGGATTAGTTCTGGATCTTGATCAAGATTTTCATGCATTGAAGGCTTCCGTCACACTTGTTGGCGATGTTGAAAGACAAAAAATGAAGTCGCGAGGCTTCTCTAAGAAGCAACTCCTGGCATTGAATGACGAGCAAGCCAAGAAAAACGAGGTGGCGTCCTCATGGCGATGTGCTGATTTGGAATGGAAGCTTCGACCTGCGGGAGACTCGCGTTCTTCTCTACTTTTTACCGGCTCTGACTTGGTTCGCGCCCAGTTTCTTCAATTTCCGTGGCATTTGGTAGTACAAGCTTACAAACAGGTGCTTCAGTCGATTGTATTTCAACTCGCAAAATTGGACGAGTATAATGCGTTGGCTCGTATCCTCCAGCAAGAGGAGGCCCAACTGGGGAAAACTCAGATTGAAAAGTGGAGCGGTGATGTGAAGGCTTTTGAGGCCGCTTTGAGCGAGTTGGCAACCACGGGCAACTCGCCTCTTCTCAAATCAAGTGCTCTCATGCGTGCAACCCAACGAGTCTTAGCGAAGAAAGGCGTCGCACTGCTAAAGAAGCGTCTTCGTACACGACGACAGAAAATGCGCGAGCGAGAACAAGAGCTCGAACGGCTACGGCTGCTCCAAGAGGAGAACAGCAACCCCAAGAAGTCGGTCGTGGAGATTTTGAAGGAACATTTCAGCAAAGAAAAAGCCCCCAAGATCAACGCCGTGCTCGAACCCACTCCAGCCGAGAGGCTCTTGCTCAAAGCAGAGCAGCTGCTCGGTGCTGTTGCGTCCAAGGCCACGACGGTCGCCCAAGCGGCCAAGAAGGAGTACAACGTGCGAGCCCTGTAGCACCTCTACGTCACACGTCGCAGATGACGTCAGTGCGTCAGCGCGTCTTCAACTTCCCCCCTCTCGTAACGCATACTTCCACCAAATGCTTCCGATACTGGGTAGCATCTGGGTCTCTTCTGACGGGTTCTAGCCACAGAAACCCGGCCTGTCTCTCTGGACGCAAACAACTGTCGGACGGCGACACGATCCTTGTCCGCCCCACGAGCTCACTTCTGGAAGCTCCACGAACGCCGCTCTCCTGACCAACCATGCGAGTGCTTCAAGTCGCCCGCCGCCTTGCTGTGGCTCGCTCCGCCGTGCGCGTGGCCGCCACCGCCAATGCCGCTTCCTTCGCGCGTCCGGCCGTGGTCTCCGCGGCCGCCAACTCGCTCGCATCGCTGAGCAACAGCCACATGCAGACGCGCGGCTTCGCGCGCAAGTTCGTGGACATGGACGACGACGACGACGACGACGACGACGAGCTCTTCGGCGGCGAGGACGAGGAGGAGTCGTTCATCCAGTACCCGCTGCCGACCGTGCGCGTTGGCGCGCGCGCGCCGGGCTTCACTGCTGCTGCCGTGCACAACGACGACATCACGGAGCTGTCTCTAGACCAGTTCCGCGGCAAGTACGTCGTGCTTTTCTTCTACCCCAAGGATTTCACGTACGTGTGCCCGACCGAGATCATAGCGTTCAACGACCGAGCGGCCGAATTCGAGGCGCTGAACACGCAGCTCATCGCGGTCTCTACCGACTCGCCAGAATCGCACCTCGCGTGGACCAAGCTCCCTCGCAACAAGGGCGGCCTTGGCCACATGGAGATCCCGCTTGTGGCCGATATCACCAAGATCATCTCGGCCAAGTACGGCGTGCTCATCGAGGACGAAGGTGTCGCGTTGCGTGGTCTGTTCATCATTGACAAGGAGGGTGTGGTCCACCAGATCACGGTGAACAACTTGCCGATTGGTCGCTCAGTGGACGAGACGTTGCGCCTCGTACAGGCTTTGCAGTTCACGGAGGAGCATGGCGAAGTGTGCCCGGCCAACTGGAAGCCCGGAGAGAAGACGATAATCGCTGATCCGAAGAACGCTCACAAGTACTTCTCAACGGTCAACGAAGCCGAGGAAACCGAGGAGAACGCTGGTATGACCGTGCTCAGGACCAAGCAGGACTTTGAGAATCTTGTCAAGTCGGGAAAGACCGTTGTGGCCAAGTTTGAGGCTCCGTGGTGTGGCAAGTGCTCGCAGATTCAGCCGTTTGTTTCGGAGCTTGCCGGCAAGCACACTGATGTGACCTTCGCGAAGCTCGATGTGACGCTGCCGGAGATCGAAAAACTCAAGGAGGAGATGGGTGTCGAGGCACTGCCGGCCTTCCGATTCTTCAAGGGTGGAAAGGAAGTCGGAACGCCAGTGTTGGGCTACAAGAAGACCCCGCTCAAGAACGCTGTCGAGGAGCTGGACCAGTAATCAGTCAGCGATCCGCTGGCTTTATGTTTCGGATAAGTAAGTAAAACGCCATTGCGCGAGTATCGCTGCAGTGAGAACCCTGAGCTTTTCCATGTTTTGTCCTTTCAACTCGTCACTCTACAGGTTCTTGCTATCATGGACGTCTGCCTCGTCGTAACGAGCTCGTGCCATTTTCTGCAAGCGTTCCTTGTACGACGCAACCTCCGCGAGGTTGACAGATGGCGCGGTCTTGGCGCCGAGGCCGGTAGTCTCTGAGCTTGTGTTGCCGACCGCTTGTACAGGAGCAGTGATTCCAGTTCCGTGCTTCCCGAGTCCTTCACCTTTCTTCCAACCCATCATCTTGAGCATTTTTGCTCCGACACCTGTGTCTAGAGCAGCATTCGGAACATCTTGCGATGGCACTGATCCAGCCGGGGTGACATCGACGGGGGCAGCAGTAGCTGCTGGTCCCCCACCAGCACGTTGTCTTTTTCGAGCATGCAAATCTTCTCTTTCCTCTTCGTCACGCTCTCGAACTTGCGCCGCCACGATATCCTTATCCTGCTTGGCTTTGGCCAAATTCTCCGCGTGGAGTTTCGACTGAGCCTCGTGTTTCCTCAACTGCTCCATAGATGCAAACTTGCGTCGACACAACTAACCAGCAATGTATCAGCAAGGAGAAATCACCTACGACGAGAATATGAACGCACCAAGCAGATTGGGACCTCCAGCGGCACTTCAACCGTCGAAACGCTTGGATTGACTTCAACAAGAGGGGGGGTTGGAGTGGGCACGACTTGCGCTTCAGACTGTACTGGCACTGATGGCTTCGTATCTTCCATCTGCCGCTGCGACCACTTCGCGATATCCATGGCGCTCTTCTTACGAACACTAGCACTTGCTGCAACAGCAATCGAGACCCCACTTCCGAAAGCAGGCTGAGTGCCCGTGACTGCGATGGCAGGAGCTACCGCTTCGACTGCTTCAAAAACGCTAGCAGTCTTCCCTGCGCCTGACGTTGGAGGCTTCAAGCTGAAGGATATTACCGGTTTCTTTTTCTCTTTCTTCGCAAGCGACATTGCCACAGGTTTTGCAGCATCGACAGCCTTAACTTCCTCGTTTGTGAACTTGGATTCGTTCGGAGGAACGGGAGGTGAGAACACTTCGAATTGGGCGCCAGAACCTGGTGAACCATTTGACCACTGGTAATACACGCCCATAAAGCTGTTATAGTACAGTTTCGACTGCGGGTGGAAGTAGAACATCGAATCGGTGTCGTAATAAAGTCCCGACTCGCTCACGTAGACATACATCCCACCCGCGGTATCAAACGGCAGTGGCCACTGCTTCTTCGGCTCGTCGATACGGGGGCGGGCAGCCGCTGCAGCATCGTTAAGGAGAGCATCTAGATCGTCTAGTCCTGCCGGAGTCACCTAAACGCCAACTCAGTCATTGAGGCCGGAGAAACTTCAGCTGTAACACATATCTTACTTCTGACAATTCTTGGGCTGTCTGCTGTTGATGCAGTCCGCCGTATTTATTTCCCATCGCCCATTGCGCTTGTTCCAGCGCTGCTGCCGCCAAGGGGTTCAACGGTGCAGGTTCAAAGCCACCGTGTGCGCGATGGATAGGTGGCCTTGCTTGGAGTGTCTCACGCGCGAAGCTTACTCGCACCGTCTCTCCTCGGATGCTGAGGCTTTCGCTGCTATCCTTGGCGCGTTGGGCGGACTACAGGACCCATTCAGATAAGCTGCCAGTCGCAAGAGTTATGATGCTATCCCACCTGTATATCGTCGAACTCGACAAAAGCAAAACCGCGAGACAAGTTGGTCGCACGATCTCGCACCAACCGAATGTCTCGCACACCGTCAAACCGAGCGAAGAGCACCTGCAACTGAATCCACGACACCTTGTCAAAAGCAGTTCTTGGCAACCTCGAGAGGTGCCACATGCTTACCTCTCCTTCGTCTACCTCGATTGGAATCATCCGAACCGCTAGGACATGTGAAGGCGATTCTTCTACCTCATCTCGATTCTCACGTCGTCCATGGTAGTCTGGGTTTGCGAAATGCTGTGGCAAACCAGCTCCAACAGTGGCAACACCAATCTCCGTGCCAAAATGGCCTTGTGCTTGGTTCTGTTGCTGAGAAGCGTTTTGTCGTGCCGGCATTTCCATTGCAAAAGGAGACTTGGGCATGTGGCACTTGAAGCATTCGGTGCGACGCGAAAAATTAGACGCTGCGCACTGTCGCAGAGCATCGACGATCGTGGTCAGCGAACCTTCAAGCACAAATACGGCGTAGTCTGGTGTACCTGGTCGCATATCCAGTCGAACCTCTGGGGTGGCGGTCCCCTTGGAAACCCTGTAGCGCCGTGATCTCCATGGTTCTGGTAGTGAGGGCTTGGCCGATTCGGCTCCGCGTACGCGAGAACCGCGGGTTGGTTGTCAATGACTAAAGACTGGGAGACTTGACGTAAGGTACACCGTCAGCACCAACTCATCGATGGCTGGTGTTGTGCCTACTACGAGACGCACCGAACGCGTTCATTACTACAGTGGCCGTTTCAACCGAGTCGAAATTGGCAAACGCAAAGCCTCGATGCACTCCTGTTGCCTAACCAAATGTCAAGTCTGGTCAGCACCAGATGCAGCCGTCCTCCTGAGCCACTGGACTCACCTTGTGGAACATTACGCGCACACTAGTCGGGCGAAACGATCCGAGAGCTTGGTGGAGCTGTAGCGAACGCGTTCGGCACACACAAGAAGAGAGACTGTGAGTCCTCATCTTGCCATAAACTTTTACATCTCGCCAGATCGAAATCCGCCGAGACGCAGGTGCTACGCGTGCATGAGCGTCGACAAATTTGATGTCCACAACACTACCATTGTGTCCGTCACGTTGGGCGTCAGTCCTCGCACTATGAGTGTCGCGCTTGGCTGCGATGCCCATTGGCGAGGCGGCGCCTGGCTGTCGCTCCCTTGACGCGTCGGTCGCTCACTCGCCGATGAGTGGTCTGAGGTGCTCCGGCGCGGAGAACGCGATCGTGATCTTGATCGTGATCGCGAGCGGGAGCGGGAGCGGGAGCGATTTCGGTTGCGCGTATGTGAGCCTCCGTCCCTCCCAAACCCGTCCCTCCGTCCATGATGGCGCGGGAAATCGCCTCGCTCAGGGCTTCTGCGCGACACCTCGCCGCCAAACCGGCCGTCGTGATGGCTCCTCGCACTGCCACTCCTACTGTTGCCCCATCGATCGCTCCTGTAGTCCCCGCGGGGAGCCTGGCCGTGCCCATAATGCGGCATCCCTCGTTGATCCTTCTGCCGTCCTCCTATGGATGGAACGAACCCGTCATCAGCGATGAACTGATTTAGCGTATGAAAAACAAATTCTATCAGTACTTGAGTAATATATTTTATACAAAATCAGTTCTTTTTCGAAGTGCCGAAGCCACCAAACCCCATCATCGCCATCATGGCAGCTTCCTCGTCATTTTGATCCTCAGCTTCTTGTTTTGACGCTTTCTCTTCGACGTCAGCTTTCGTGTCGACGCTGGCAGCTTCATCCGCCTCGCTGGACTCGTGATCTTGTTTCTTGGCCTTCTTGGCTTCTTTGCGTTGGCGCTTGCGCTGAGCTTCCTCTTCTTCTGCCTCTCTCTTCATCCGCTCAAACTCTATGTTGAAGATACATATGAATCTCAAGCCAGTATCGATGCCATAGCTTCGATAAATACCTTCCATCGGATCGACCTTCTGGGTGAGGATAGGTTCGTACTTTCGCTTTGCAGCAATCTGCAAACGGCTCTTCACTTGGTCGACAGACGATCGCTCTACACGCATGCTATATCCAAGTTTCTGGAGATCTAATTACCGCACAGCGTGAGCACGCAGTCCCAAGAGAGAGAGAGAGAGAGGCCCCACTAAATACCCACGTCGTTTGCCGTTGATGTGGTCGAGAAACGCGACCGAGTCTTTCAGCGTGCGCTCGCACACTTCACAGTAGTAGCCATTCGCTTTGATAGCGTCGTCGCCCTTGATCACACGCACAGTGCCTACTTTGTCATCCAGAGTCACTCGCTCCGTGCGTGACTTCAAGAACGCGCGCGATGATCCCGCGGGGCCTACGGCTCCTTCATCGGCGGCCTTGAACTCTTGTCGACTGGACTTAATCATCTTCTTTTCAGCCTGTGCGCATAAGCTCTCGTATTAGAAGCTGGGCTCTCATTATGATGTCTGGCAATGGAATCCTACCTCTTCCTCGACGAGCTGGCCGCTCGCGCGCATCTGCGCGAGCTTCTCGTAGTGCTCGCGGTCCCACGTCTGGCGCACCACATTTGCAACGCCTTTTGCCTTCTCCTGCGCAAAGTCAACCCGGGGTGGGCCGCGTTGTCTCCGCCGTACGCACGTGCTTATTGCCACATACCCCCATCGTTCTGACTTGCCTGGTTTCTTGTCTGTTCACCCATTCGATTCTAGCCCCGCAAAGTTAACTATTGCTAAGTACGTATGCGAACCTAGCACAAGTTGCTTTCCTTGACCATTTCCCGCCGACCCAGGATGGAGCCGACGAAGGATGTGGACCGCGTGTGGACGACGTTCCTCGGCGTGTGCAACGCGCTGCGCACGACCAAGGGCGCCAAGGAGCGGACAAACGCCATGGGTCAGGCCGAGGCCTTCATGTCGGTGCCGACGAACCGCTCGCTCGTCCACAAGTGGCGCGGCTGGGGGCTACTGCTCTGCGGACTGCTCCAGGTCGTCAAGGCCGACGTGCTCGCGTACATGGGCGTGGACACGGGCGTGGCGAAGGGAAAGAAGCGCAAGGTGAAGGGAGGACCCGCCGCCAGCAATTCAGGCCCCAAGTTGCGCTGGTGGCTCAACATGCGCAACGAGTTTGCGAGCGCGCACACGGTGGACGGCCCGATCCTCCACTTGGATCCGAACGGCCGCGAGGTTGTTACACAGCTTTTTGAGTTCGCGCTCCTGGTGATCAACCATGGAGATGGATTACATGCAGACCAAACTGCGCGGCGCATCTTTGGCGACATCGAGCGTGCAGCCTGGCAGACCGTGGAGCTCATCCTTGGCTTCCGCGTTTACTGCGCCGTGCTAGAGAAGAAGCAGCTGCAAGAAGCTATGGAGTTGGCTCTTGCGGCCGTTGATCATGGCGCCGTGTATCACACGACGTTCCCATCGCCCAGGTCAGGCGACTTTGCCACGCTCGTGTCAGTCATCCATCTCGTGCTCACACACGCGCCATACGATCTCCACGGTTGGTTGCCCATGCTCGTCCCGTTTCTCTCCGAATGGTTCAACAAGTTGAATGAGAATGCTGCTAATACTAAAACACCTCAAGCAGACGTCGCGCCCAAAATGATCGAAGTCGTGACCGACTTGGGTAGAAGGTACTTTACCCATGTTGGTCAGACCCTTGTGGAGAAAGGATCTCCCTTCATACAGTATATCAAACGAACATTCAAGACAGCGAGGAGGCGCTGGCAAACGACTTTAGCCAAGTTCGTGTCGTTATACGTCGAACTATTCGAGTACCACGCCGATAGCCTGGTGCTGGAAGAGAATCTGAATCCTACCTGGCTTATTCGCGACGCGAAAGCTCTTTTGGCGATATTTCTCGAAGGTGCTATGCTGCAGAATATTCCCGCGCTATCACATCCATCTATTCCCGGTTCATTATCATCAGGCATTAGTGGGAGTAACGAAGCCACGAGTGTCATTTTAGACCACTCCTCCACGGCGCTCTTTGTGTGCGTCGCCGATACAATTTATCATCATGATAGACTGTTGCACAAGTTCACAGATGGGCCAAACCCTTCAAGTGGCACCAACAACGAAGACGCAGTTGTAGAAGAGTCTTCGTCGCTGGCAAAGCGCTCACTAGACTCCGTGACACCAATGGCGTGGGAAAAGCTTCTCGACCAAATCGTTTCTGATGGCTGTAACGATGAATCCAGGTCTGCAAGTCCAGGCACACCACTTTCACAGGTCCGAGAAAAGCACAAACCGCAGGTTCAACTACAAAAACACACTCGAGTTCTCCAGAGAAGACAAGTTGCCCGGTTGATGATCATGTCTGCCATTTTCCGTCGCCATGGTGACTATTATGCAGAACAGCGAATTGGCGATGTCGTTGGGCTGATGGATTACTTAACGCAGCTCCTTGACTCGAAAGAAGTTGACAAGCGACACACTGTTGCTCTGCACCTCATTGCGCGGCTTGCACTGCTTTCGCTGGGTCATCCAGATCTGCAGAGTGAAATGTTTGAGGATTTCTGGGTCCAGGTGTGGACTACGGTTTTGAAACCTGATCTACCATACACCAATGAACTGAGTCTTCACACACCTCAAGGTGGGATCGGAGAGATAGCGTTTACTGTGATGAGCTACTGCATCTCTCTCGGTCTCGTTCAACGCATGGTGATTGCGACCTCAAGCTCACAGTTATGGGGATTATTCCGAAACGATAAGCCCAATGTGCCGTCTGGTAGTGACTTAGTTTCGTCGCCAAGATCCGTCGCTTCACTTGATTTCCTGCTGTTGTTGTTGCAATTCACTCAGCCTTCTGCTGATACTGATCTGCACCGTACTAACCTCAAATCCGACAACAATCGCAGCGGTCTCGCGACTCGATCACAAGTACTATCATCTGTTGTCAATCATGTTCAGTCGACGATGCAACTTGAAGAGCAGATGCCGCTCGACGCAAGCTGGGAGAAGAGTCTTAGCACGCTCGGTGTACTTCCTGCTGTTTACGCAGCAATCCTCTCTTCGTTTCTTAATGTTGCTGCACAGCCAAGTCTAGTAACTGAATTCTTGCACAGCGATCTCCAGTCGCAAGTGTCACAAACTTTGTCAGAACAGAGTCATTGTTGGGGCAACAGCAGGGTGGGTCCAGAACTTGACGGGTTTGGTGTTCACTTCGCAATGCAAGAATGGGGGTTGGCCTGGATAGAAGGGACACACGTGCATCTCGAGTCAATCGCAAAGCGTACACACCACCCCGATTGCTTCTCTCCTCTCGTAGAGTTGTATCGAAGTGTGAAGCCCGCAGGGTCTGTCACGAAACAGTTCTCGGATTATGAGAAGCGAAGCGTATTTACACGTGTGAGAATCTCTGACAAGTTAGCAAGGCGATTTTCCGTCGAATCAACAGTGGCAGCAGATGCAACTAAGGAAAAGATGTTTCAGAATGTTGCATTGATCTGTGCCTCACGAAGTTCGGCGGATCAAAAATCGGTAGAATCATCAAGTCACCAGCTCGCGACCTTGTTTGGGACTATAGTCGACAACTTCTCAGTCAAGCTCAGTTTTGCCGATCCTGACTCTCCAAAGACGCTGTGTCAACTGAACGCGCTCATGACGGTACGACCTAATCTGTGTTGGGTATAGCTCCATTCACCTGACGACGCAACTCAATTGTGGCCAGGTTGGCCAAACCCTTGGTTGCATGTATGGCCAAGTGCTTGATGACCACGGCACTGATAAAAAGCGCAGTGGCAACAATATCTCCTGCTTACTCTCAACGTTGCTGCAAAAGGTTCTTGCTGTTCTCGCAGATCATTTCTCTGCCGGGACGATCGACCAGGCGCGCAAGTCTGCGATGACTGCAAGCATCGCAAATCGATTTCTCATGGGCTTCCACACGTTCATTCTCTTGCTTCAAGGACCACTGAGCTTACAGTCCCTAAAGCACCCATGCGCTGATCCATTGGATTTATGGATTCCATCTGAACTTCGGCCGGCAATCCGAAAGATCGTCGCCGCGATTGAAGCATCCTTAGAGCTTCTGACAATGGACACTGACAATAGGGGACCACCGCAGCAGACCTCGAGCCAACTAAGCAGCGATCGCATGGTGGCTTCACGAGTGGCCACGTCTGCTACGAGTTCGACGCCGCCCACCACAACAAGCTGGGACTGGGATTCTTTCGTTTCCCAGCCAAGTGCTATCACTGCAGATACTGGCACCAGTTTAGATGATGATGACGACGGCAGGTTAGTCCTTGCTATGCCTTCCTTATATTGTCGAAGGGAAGTTTTGAAATGGCTTGCTGGTCAGTGAGCAAGTTATTACGGCAGCAAGACCAAGCTACCGAGCTTCCCATGCGACAAGACTCCTCAGTCTATGGTCGCTTCGAGTAATTTTGGTGTTAAAGAAAGACAGTGGTCTCAAAGCAGTGAAGAACTATGCCTTGGAGCTCAGCTTCACTCCCGACTTCCTCGTAGCCGTGGGTTCAATGCTGTGCGGAATCGGTGGGTGCGACAGCCTCGAACTACTTGTAAAGATTGTCGAGAATGTCCAGGAGGAAATCTCACGAGGAAGCCAACGAGCCGCAAGATTCGGAAATGCAGCGGGTGTGCTTATCTTCAACACGGACCTCTTGAATGTTCTGATGCGCTTCGCTGCAATGTATGAGACACGGAAGATAGTGCACAAAGAGGAGATTCCAGAGCTTCTAATTGCTACAGCGAGGAAAGTTGTGGATACTGGGCGGCACATCCCCGCAAGAGCTGAGCTCTCGATTGTGCGAGATGTGGAGACTGCTGCAATGGAAGTGTTCTTCCGCTTAAACACTGACGTTTTCGGCGAATTTGTCGAAGACACTATGAAGACTCTGCTTGACCCCGATATATCCGTTCGCTTCACATCCGTCCAAGCACTTCAGACAGTGTTCTACATGTATCCAGATGGAGGCGAGCAAGTCTTTCGAGATGTTCATGGTATCCTCGCGCGTAGTCTTCCCACAGGTGCAGAAACCACTGAAGACAATATTTACAGACCCCACTCAGTCGAGTCCTGCGTAATCGCACTCACTACACTGCTTGTGTGTGCATGCTCAAGTCCAAGGGTCATACCTCATGCACTTCTCGTGCTCATGGATTTGGCAGGTCAGGATGTCGGCGTCTACTCGAATTTCGATATGATTGAAAGCTTGCTGTATGAGATTTCTGCTTGGTATGGATACCCGTCAATTGCGCGAATGATGGCCGACCATTTTGGATATCTATGGTCGCAACACATGATGAGCATGGCTGGCGGTCAGTCAGTGTTTGGTGGTGAAGAACAACGAAAGCACTTGGTTGGCGCTACCGAAGTCAGCGCCACAGAGGTACTTCAGGGGTTTCCTGAGGTCTTCGTATCAGCCACAAAGGAACGAGGGATCACGGACAGTGCCATCAAGTCGTTTCGGAGTCACTCTGATGTGATTCTTCCAATAGCACTACTGTTTGATGTTGCAGGGTTGCGAATTGCCGAGGTGGCTGAGGGATTCCCCCTTGTGAACGCGTTCGCTAATAAATTGCTTCTCAATGTCCCAGCTGATCCCCAAACCGACGAAGACGCCCATCAACAACAGTCAGTGTCGAGTTACGTTCAAGAACAGCTCATTACAGACCTCTTCGCGCTCGGGTTTGTTCTGCACTCCTCATCAAAATCGATCCAAGGGTCAACGATTCGCGATATTGGAGACCGAATGCTGTCGATTGCAGAGGAAAAAGCGTCGACGCTTTCATTGTCATTTTCTCACCTTGGCCACGTGGTGATGAAAATGGTGAGGTTCTGCGTGTGGGATGTCGTTGGTTGTAACCTCTCATCAGACAGCGAAGGGGCCGATGGTGGTGATCACTGGGCTTCTGCAATGAAGAACATGAATGAAAAATATTCAGGAATCGATTGGACCCGCATGAACTTAGCAGAGCTCCTGTCCGAGTTTCACGAGTTCATTCTACGAACAAGCTTCCACGAGCCCCTTGTTTCTCGTGCCATCGAGTGCTTCTGTTTGTTCGTGACCGAGATCAAAGACACCTTATCGAACGCTGACATGGATAATGTCTCGTTACTCCAGCACATGCTTCTACACGTTCTGTTCGAGACAGTGAAGTGCGTTAGACGACGAGACAAGCCTTCGTCGCGCAAGCTTTCTTTTCTTGTGCGCGATATCTGTGACCATTTCATGAAAACTACCACCGACGCGTTTGGCAAGTATCTGAACTTCGTCGTCCAAGAAATCGCGGAAATTTTGGTGCGTTCAAGCAGATCCTCGGACTCTCTGACTCTCGACAACGACGACAAGGCTCATTTTGAGTGGGTGATGTTTGCGATCTGCAACAATCTGGCATCTGGTCTCGGGAAGTACATAGCGGACGTTGAAACCGTTCCTGCTGGAGTTGCCGCATGCCTCGACAAGATGAACTCCATGTTATCGACATCGAATGGAAGAAGTTCTCGAGAGGCCGCATCAGACAGACGCAAGTCACTTGAATCAGCTCAACGAGTTTCGGTAATAGTGTCCGACAAAGCTTGCCAAGAAGCAATCCACCAGATTGAGCGGTTCATTCAGCGTGCAAATCGAGTGGGTGAACGCTTCTATGAACCTCGCACGATGACGATGGGAGCATCAAGCGCGATCTGTACGACCAATTCGACCGACTTCCTTGGTATTCACTCCCAACTCGCAACTCTCCGAGAACAAGTCCGCGTTGTATCGGATACTCTTCAGCGTACCATTAATGATTCAGACGCTAAGCAAAATAAGCAGGAGGCGAGAGAGGCCCAGACTACCATTTTGGCGAAGCTAGCTCGAACCCTCTTCACTCTGAGTACCCAGTTCGAGAGTTCGCCCCGGTCGAATGCTGATAACCTGTTGCTAATCATCGCCGACACACTTGGCGAGATCGGATTGTGGGCGAACGATTTTGAACTCAGTCCAGGGCAAAATGGTGAGGAGTTGAGTCATTTGTTCAAGCGACATTTTAGACGTGGGGCCTTGAGAGAAACGAGGTCAACATTTTTGGTCGAGATGTACGAGCATTTACTCCAGTATTTAAGCTCTTTGCTGTTCGAGTCTGGTGGCAATTCGTCCGAGAATTGCGATGTCGTGCGTGAAGCGCTAAACTCTATCAAACGTGTTCTCTGTCTGGAAGAAGGAAACAAAGCTCTCGCAAGAAGTAAAGACCAAGAGCTTAAAGTTTTTCTGGAACCTTTCGTGCATACCTCTGCCTCTAGCTGGTCGACCCCGCCATCAACAATTACGCGAGGTTCGTCGACACTCGTGCATTTATCTCGACTACGCACTCTCTGGCGTGCGTACGAGACGGTTTCGTTTGAAGAATGGGTATGTCAACTGGCTGAAGCGATGATAGAGCGCTCTGCAGATCGGGTACTGCGCGCGTGTGCCTCGCTGGCTCGTCATCGGGTGGATATGGCTGTCCTCATCTTCCCATACGCCGTTTGGGCTGCTCTGAAGAATGAACGTCGAGATCCGAGGACATCTGCAATTGTAAATGAGAGCATCCGCAGCGTCGCTTCATCGAAAGCAGCATTGCCCAATGATATGCGAGTCCTCCAGTTAGTCATCCACACAGTCAACTTTCTTCGGGAGACAGAAAAGGCAATGTTTGTGGAGAGCAACGGCCAGCATCGTCTTCAACCAGCAACGAAGACCCCGCCCAAGAATGCCCCAACCCCCAGCTCGTCAAGCAATGTTGTTCCAGAGACAAGTCCAGCTAGATCCAATCACAATTCTCAAGGGCAGAGGGCACCAGCTTATTCTTGCCTTGCTGATGTGGACACACTCGATCTCGCTGAAGCAGCCGTTCGAGCGAAGATGCCTTTCTCTGCCATGCAATTCGTTGAAATGTGGCTTGAAGCTGCCCATGGGGGCTCGCTCTCTCCGTTAAACCTCTCACCGGAGGCAACATACGGGAAGTCAGAGTCTGACGGACGGATAAGGTCTATCCTTGTTGATGCATACACCCAAGATGATGACGTGGATGGAATCTATGGCGTGAACGACGGTCGGACGCTTGGGTCACAGGTGGTAACATACAACCGAGAGGGGAACTACTCACAGGTCCTACCGTTGTACGATGTGGCGCTTCAGTTTGACCGAGAGCGCACAAGCGCAACCGTGGAAGGTTCACTGAATGCTCTTAACAGACTTGGCTACGAGCGTTTACTTCTCGAGCGCCTTCAATATTTGGCTGGACGAGGAGCTGAGACCCCAAATGTCCAAGAACATCGTTTCGAGCTTGCATGGAAAAGTTTGCAGTGGGATTCGGTAGAACTAGCGAGCAGCTCAGTATTGAGTCCGTTTGATTCTGGCGCCCCACACTTGCATCAGAAGACAGTATACAGTGCTCTAAGGGCGTTGGCACATCGAGACTCAAGTCATCTTGCGCAAACAATCAGACTCGCGAAGCGGCATGGCCTCCAGAACGCTCGGACAAGTCTGTTTGGGTTGGAAAGCACTCACGAATCTGCGGAGGCTCTTATACGTCTTCAGTCCCTCCATGTGATTGAGGAGTGTGCGAAATTACGTTCTGCCTCATTGCCTCGACAGTTCGAGACTTGGTTGCAGCATCATCGTACTCAGAGTGGAGTTGGCTTTGACACAGTGGAGGGACTCCTTTCCCTTGAAGAGGTGCTTGCCAAGACCGTTGAGCTGCCAGATCGAGCTAGTATCCTGTCAAATATCTACTTGACGCTCTCTGAGTTGAGTCGTCAGGCTGGCCGAGTTGCCATCGCGTACAAGGCTCATATAAAACTCGAGGAACTTCATAACAATGGCCTTCTATCATTCTTCGAAGAAGCGCAATGGAAAATGGAACGAGCGAAATTGTTGTGGAGCCAACGAGAAACTCGCAGTGCAGTCTGGATAGCGAAGCAGCTTCAGGCGGAATTAGAAGCACGCAGAGAGAAGGATCCTCAGCATCGTGATGCAAAGTTGAGAATGCTCTATGTCTCTTCATTGACTGTCACAGGCAAGTGGATTGCTTCTCAACGATCTGAGAACTCCCAGATTATTCTCCGAGACTACCTTCAGAAGGCTGTAGATATTGTTGAGTCAATCAGCAGTAGCGAGCTAAAGTCAACGCCCGCCGACACTCAACATGCTGCGAAAGCGCACCTTGCATTGGCTGACTACATGGCAGAGATGCACCAACAAGTTGCGACCCGAGTTGCTTCGCGAGAATGGCAGGCGGGAAAGCGGGTCGCTGAAGCTCGTCAACGCGAGTTAGCGGAGTGCCTTGCGATGAATGAAACGAAGCAGCATGAGAATCGAGCACACATCCACGCGCTAAACAAAGAAGTGCAGTACGATTATGAAGAACGAACCAAAGTCGAGGCTTCGGTTGACCAGTTCTTGGGTGGAGCGCTGCGCAGTTTTGGGAAGGCACTCGCTTTGTCGGCCAAGTCAGAGCTCGCCGTGGTGTTTCGTGTGCTTTCGCTGTGGTTTGCGAACCAGCTCAAATCGAGTGTGAATCGGGCCATGCGGGAGATTTTCGATTCGGTACCTTCCTACAAGTTTGTTTCGCTATCATACCAGATCATTTCGCGGGTTGGCAGCGCACTGCCCAATAGTCGATCCGAAGAAGATGGAGTGCCGCAATTTGAGCGAGTGCTAAGCCTCATAGTGCTGAAGTTGTGCGAGCAGCATCCGCACCACGCGCTCGTTCAGCTTCTCGCGCTGAAGAACAGTGGGGATGTTGAAGGCAAGGGATCAGTTGAGTTTCGCACAAATGTTGGTGACGCCAAGTCAGAAGGCGCAAAGAAATATTTGGACAAGCTTCGCAAAGGCCCACAGTGCGAGCTCCTAGAATCGCTTGATGTGTTGTCGAACGCGTACATCCAGCTCGCACTTTTTGACACACGAGACTACCACAAACTTGGGAAGAAGATCCCCTTGTCGGATGTCAAGATCACCACGCTGGGCGGGAACTCGGTCCCGTTTGATCATTGCCTCCGAGACCGATCACGGCGCTCAAATGCCTCTGCGAATGGGCGGGCGGCGATGCCTGCAGTGCTGACATGCACAATCACGCCCCGACCGGACATGGATTATTCTGGTGTGAGTCGGGTGTTATCATTCGATCCCATGTTCTCCATCACAGACAGTGGCATTCATCGACCCAAAATCATCTACTGCTTCGGTTCGGACGGTCGACGGTTCAAGCAGCTCGTTAAAGGCAAAGACGATATTCGTCAGGATCTTGTCATCGAGCAGGTCTTCGACACCGTGAATCAATTCCTCAAGGACGATCACAACACACGGAAACGCAATCTGCGGCTGCGTACATACAAAGTTGTGCCGCTGTCACCGATTGCTGGTGTACTTGAATGGGTGGACAAGACCATCCCGTGGGGCTCTTATCTGGTCAGCCGTACGTCGAAGCGACTCTCAGCGCATGAGCGGTACCACCCTCACGAGTGGAAGCATATCGAGTGCCGCATGCACCTCAAGAACCAGCCTGACAAGTTCGCGGCATACCAAACTATCCAGGACAATTTCACGCCAGTGTTCCACCACTTCTTCCTCGAGAAGTTCCCCGATGCGGCGATGTGGTACAAGCGCCGCCTCGCGTACGTCCAGAGTGCGGCAGTGACGTCGATCGTCGGATACATTCTCGGTATCGGCGATCGCCACTCACAAAACATTCTGATCCACGAGGAGACCGCTGAGCTCGTGCATATCGACTTCGGCGTGGTGTTCGACCAGGGAATGGCGTTGTTCACGCCCGAAACTGTGCCTTTCCGTCTGACGCGTGACTTGGTTGACGGCATGGGTGTCTCTGGTGTTGAAGGCGTGTTCACCAGGTGCTGCGAAGCTACGCTTCAGCTTCTACGCAAGAAAAGTGCCTCCGTGGTCACGATCCTCGAGGTGTTTGTTCACGACCCCTTGTATCGGTGGACGTTGTCGCCGCTCAAGGCACTTCGCATCCAAGAAGAGGGCACATCACGGTCTCGATCCAACGGGAGCGAGTTTGATGACTCGCCCAACAACGGACCGTCGGGCGTGTCGGAAGCAGCCAATGACGCCGCGGCGAGAGCTTTGATCCGCGTGCGGCAGAAGCTTGAGGGCTACGAAGACCCGAACGGGAATGCGCTCAGCATTGAAGGCCAAGTCAAGCAGCTCATCAGCGCGGCTCAGGACCCGCGCAACCTGTGTGCTTTGTTCCCTGGCTGGGCTCCATGGCTCTAACGCCTGTAAAAGGGTGTGCGTTTTTCTCTCGTGTATTCTGTTTTGCTCTTCTTATTACGGCTTCCCTACAAAAGCCACGCTCTGCTGTCTGCTCTCGCTCCCAACACTTTTTACGACTGGAGGCCGAGCAGCACACCACCGTTCGCGCCCTGCTGCGGGAGGTACGTGACGTTTCGGGACTTGGCCAGCGTCTCGGCGATCTCGCGCGCGGCGTCGATACGCTGCACCTCAATGAAGCCGCTGCCGCTCTTGGCGATGGCGTCCGAGACGAGCTTGGCGGCCTCAGACTCACCCTCGGCCTTGATGATCGCAGCCTGACGCTCCTGCTCGGAGCGCATGACGACGAACTTCTGGCGCTCGGCGTCCTGCTGCGCCACCTGCTTCGCCTCAACGGCACGCGTGAAGTCCGGACCGTACTCCAAGTGCGTGATAGAGACGTCATCGAGCGTGAGGAAGAAGTTCTTGGCGCGCTCGTTGAGCTCGTTCGAGATCTGGCGCGAGACCTTGTCTCGGAACGTGAGCAGCTCGCTGGCGTCGTACTGCGCGACGACCGACTTGAGCACCTCGTTGCCGACGGACGGCAGGATGCGCTCGGCGTAGTCGGCGCCGTACTCGGCGAAGATGGTCGGGAGGTGCTCCTGGTCCGGGCGGTGGAGCACACGCAGCTGGATGTTGACCATCTGCAGGTCCTTGGTGCCCGTGCGCGAGCTGATCATGTGGAACTTGGAGCGCACGTCGAGGATCGTCGGGTACTGAAAGAACGGGATCTTGAAGTGCGTGCCTTCGCCCACGCTCTTCTTGAGGATACCGTCCTTTCGGTCGAAGATCACGGCGCGGTGGCCGCCGTCCACTGTCCACAGAGCCACAGCGTCAGCCTCGTTATTCATTTTATCTCTCGCGCTGAGAACTGCAGAACCTCACCGTCGTAGATGCACTCCTGCACGACGAAGCCACCGACGCCGACAGCCGCGCCGAGCTTCGCCACGCCGTTGAGGAAGCGCGCCGCCATGTTGCTGATCGTGTGGTCTCTTGGTTTCCCCTCGTTGGAACTGTTCCGTCGGCGGTGTGCGGAGCTAGAACAACCTCTCTAAAGCGATATTTACCATCGCTCCCGAGATAGACCTACACTCTAGTTGCCACTTCCCAGCCAGTCGTAGTCCACACCTTTCTCCGCAATCAACGACCATCACTCCTCGTTAAGTTCGTCGCTCTGCTTTTTGGTGGCTGCTTTTCGGGGACGCAAAGTACGCTTCCTCCTAAAACCTGAACGAACGTGGACGACTTCGATTATCGTACTTAGTCGGGATATAGCCGCTCGCCCATAGACACGCAACTGTCGGGCCACTTGAACCTGCCGAGCAGCTCCAGGAAGTTCCCACCAACGGAAAGGAAGGACAATGGCGACGGCGACCAAGCTCGCGGACGTGGCACACAAAACGCTGGCCACGGGACTCATCCTCACGACGCTCTTCGGGCTCGCGGACGTCACGCGCGGCTTCGGCGTGCTCGTGCAGCGCAACATCGACCGCCGAAAGGCACACGACGCCCAGCAGCAGCAGCAGCAGGCGGGCGCCGACGCAAGTGAGCAGTAACGACCGCCAAGCAGGACCCACGCGAGCTATATCACTATGCAATAGACCAGGTATCAAAAATGCGGCTTATAATGGAATGCCTACTTGTCTCTATGTACACTGGGGGGAGCAATCTATCGCTATAAGTCGTCGTCCTGCTCGAGCGCGTCGACTTGCTGGGCAGCGCTTGTCGCGGCTGCCGCGGCGGCAGCCTCGGCCACGCTGACCATCGTGATCCACACGGATCGGTTGCTCTGGATGTTGGCGAGGCACGAGTCGAGGCCTTCGAGGAACGTGTGCATGATGCTCCAGAGCGGGAAGACGCACGAGTCGATGAACGTCAGGTTGAGCTTGCCGAGCTCGGCCGAGTCGGGCTTGGCGTTCATGTACGGCGTCGGCGTGAGCCCGAGCGCGACCTCCTCGTTGTACTGCATGTTGAACTCCTCGAGTAGCTGCAGCGACCACTTGACGTGGATCTTCTCCGTCAGCGCCGGTCCCGAGATGTCGGCCGAGTGCACGATCGCGTTCATGAGCAGCTCCTTGTGGCTCTCGTCCTCGGTGTTGAAGACGTCCACCTTGAGCTTCTCGTGCAAGAGGCTCACGATTGACGCGTGGTTGTGCATGTCGGTGGCGAGGATCGCGCGGATGATCGACTTGCGCATCTGCCGGTACTCGCTCGCGCTCACGTGCTCGAGGATGTCGTGGCCCGGCCGCCGCATCGTCTCGAAGCACGCAGCCGCGTGCATGTTCTCGAGCACCGACTGGTCGTTGTACAGCATCGCGAGGCTCGAGCGGTGGCGGATGTGGAAGTCGTTCGTGCGGCCGTTGTGGTTGATGTCGTGACAGAACGCCGCGACGAACACGGCCATGACCTCTCGCGCTTCGAGTAGGCACCGAGGAGGCGACGACAGCTCTCCCGAGGCGTCGGCACAGCTCGATCGACGCGGCGAAGAGGCTTCGTGGGCTGTGCGGTGGGCGATGGCGACCAGACTCGCGAGCGACGACTGGGAGCTGAGGATGAGGAAGCTCACGTGGAGCGTCGTGAACGCGTGGAAAAAGTTGTGGTACGGGATGTCCTGGTACTGACCCTTGACACTCACGGCGAAGCGCCGGAGCGTCGCGCGCGGGATCTGGTACCGGTGCGGCAGGTCGAAGTACTCGAACATGTCGAGCACCAGGTCGACCAGCTGCGGCATCGTGTACTCCCACGGATTCAGGTCCCAGTCGCGGATCAGCGGCGGCTCGCTCCCACTGCGGGTCGGTCGGGAGTCAATGACTCGGCTCAGCAGTCCACCGTTGATACCGGCCGTTGGAGGCGACGGCGTGTCGCTACTCGGCGTCGAGACAGCGACAGGTGTCGGCGCTCGGCTGTGGAACGCGGACGACCTTCTTCGCGGCAGCTTCGGGGTGGTCGTGTACTGCGACAGGAACGAGCTCATGGCCTCGGTCGTCTCGCTGCCCGTGTCGCCGCTGCTGTCGACGAGGAAGACGAGCTCCCACGCGCGGCGTTCGATCACGGACGACATCTCGGCGCCGATGGAACTCATGAGCTTGAGGTCCTCTTCGCAGAAGACGCCGCACGCCGAGCCGCTCGAGTTGAGCTTGTTGGCGGCGTAGAACACGGCGACGACGCTGTTGTCTCGCGACGCCTTGATGGGCACGCAGAGCAAGCTCTTGGACTTGACGCCGACGAGGTCGTCGTAGCTCGTGTCGAAATCCGCTTGGGCGCGAGCATTGCGCGGCAGCACGACGGGCTCGCCTCTGGCCGCCACGAGGCCCGGGATGAACTTGCCGAGAGGCACGGTGTACGCCTTCCAGTTGTGGCCCACGCGGCAGAAGAGCGTCTTGGTGAGCGCGTCCACGAAGAAGAGCGCGCCGTGCTCGACGTTGAGGATCTGGCAGGCCGTGTCCACGAGCGCGCGGAAGACGTCGCCGACGTTCTCGTTCGAGGACGAGATGACCTGCATCATCGCAAGCAGCGCGTCGCTGCGGCGCATGGCCGACTTGGCCGAGTCGAAGAGCTTGGCGTTCTTGAGCGCGATGGCCAGGTAGTACGCGATGCCGCGCGCGAGCTCCTCGTCGTCCTTGTCGAAGTACTGCTTGGAGAGCTTGTTGACCATCTCGAGCACGCCCAGCACGTCGCCGTTCGAGTCCTTGATGGGCACGGCGAGGATCGAGCGCGTCACGAAGCCCGTTTGGTCGTCGACCACGCGGTTGAACCGCGCGTCCCCGTAGACGTCGCGCACGTTGATGGTCTCGCCCTGCCGCGCCGCGGCGCCGACGATGCCTTCGCTCACCGAGATGCGCACGACGTCGCGCGCGAGGTCGTGCGCGATGTCCGAGCCGACGGGCGCGACGAGCTCGTTCTTCTCGTCGTCCATGAGGAAGACGCAGCACTTGCTGGCGTTCATGGGCTTCTTGATCTTGTCCATGATGGCCAGCAGCAGCGCGTTCGTCTCGAGCTCGCGGAAGAGCACGGCCGAGAGGTCGAGCAGCGTCTGGGCCTTGCCCTGGGCCTTGAGGATCGCGTCGTGGAGCTCCGAGCTGTGGAGCGCGTTGCCGATGTGGCGACAGACGTTGGTGCACATGGCGATGTCGGCCGGCGTGAACGCCGAGCGGTCTTTCTTGTTGAGCAGCAGCACGACGCCGTTGAGCTTCTGGTGGCCGTTGACCGTCGGCACGCAGAGCGCCTCGTGGACCTGCTCGGGCGTGAGCGAGCAGCCCGCGAAGAGCTCGACGAAGCGGCCGTCTTCCTGCGCGCGGACGTAGTGGATGGCCTCGCCCAGGCGTGCCGCCTTGCCCACGATGCCCTGGTCGCAGCGCACGGTCTGCGGGCACGCGCAGCTATCCGAGAGCCGCGCCCAGAGCAGGTCGACGTCCTTGTCGAAGCCGAAGACCGTGCACGTCTCGATGCCGACCGAGTTGCGCAGGAAGTCGACGAGCGACTCGAGCGGGTACTCGTTGATCTCGCTCGACGGGCTCTCGGCGACCGAGGGCCGCCGCTGGCCGTCGCGCGGCACGCCCGCCGACGAGACGAGGTCGGCGAGGTTGGCGCGCTTGGTGAAGGCCTTGATGAGGTTGCCCACGAAGTTGCGCAGCACGTGTAGCGAGCCGCGCTCGCCCGCGCGCAGCCACGCCGCCACGGCCTCGGCGTCGTGTCTCGAGTTGAAGAGCTCGGCCACGGCCTGCACGGCGCCCTCGCTGTCGATGAGCGGGAGGCAGACGTAGGACCTGACGTCGCCGACGGCGTGCGGGAAGCCGGCGAGCGCCGGCGAGCCCTGCTGGCTCACGAAGACCGGCTCGCCGCTGGCCATGGCCGAGCGCAGCAGGCCTCGCTTGGCGCGCGTCGACGCGTAGATGGCGCGGCCGTCGAACTCGAGCACCGACCGGTTGGCCTCGAAGCTCAGGATGCAGTTCTCGGCGTCGAGCAGCGAGAGAACCTGCTCGCGGATCTTGACGAAGACCTCCATGAAGTCGTCTTTCGACGTGATGAGCACGTCCACGAGCGACTCCTGCGCGAGCGCAAAGCGCTTGAGCTGGCGCCGCAGCAGGTCCTTCGAGAGCCACTGCGTGATGCAGACGTGCTTCTGCAGCAGGCGCCAGCGGCGGCGCGCCGACTCGCGCGTTGCGTCCTGGAACGAGAGCCGCCGCGAGCCCGGGTCGGGCGTCGCGGCGTCCGTGGGCGAGAGCGGCAGCGCCGCCACGCGCCGCTTCTTGCGCGCCGCGACGTCGCCGTCGTCGGCCGCGCGCTGCGTCTTGGGGGCGTCGGCCATGGCGACTCGAATTGCAATGTGCGCGCGCGCTCAGGACGTGGCGCCAGGAGGAGCGCGCATTGTCACACGCGAGCTAGCTCAGAACCGTGAGGGCCGTGGGTCAGACGGAGAGGAGCTGACTGTCGTCGTGCGCGTGAAGAGGAATAACGGCTTTCTTTGGGGCACGCCAGAGTGGTTCTGAGCGGTCGCGCTGGTCTTTTCTCATAAACGCCGCTTCAGGAACGGCGCGAACGATTGGTGGAAGCCGCTTCAAGATGAGCGCCATTGGGTGGGAGAAAAAATAGAAGCAGAGCCGCTCACCGGGTCTGTTGAACTTCGGTTCCACGCCGCTTGGCGTGTCAAAGCCGAAAGATTCCGTACAGTACTCCAGCGGGCCGGTCCGCCCTTCTCGCCAGGAAACGGCGAGCTCCGAACAGTGCGATGGACCAGATCAGCAAGCGGCGCTTCGGCCGCGCGGGCGTCGTCGGTCGCAGCGGATGGCCGTGAGGAGCTGCCAGGGGACGCGGTCGATTCGTCGGAGGCGTCCGGGCGCTGGCTTGGCGATACCGCGCGAGACGCCCGCCGATCTGCGGTTTTATTAATCGCCTCGTGGACAACGCGCGCGGGGTCAGCGGCATGCGACGGGCCAGACTCAACTGGCGAGCGAGGCGGCCGAGATTCCCACGGTGGGTGTGTTGAGAAGTACTTGACGAACGTGAGGACGAAGGACCGCCGGCGGGAGATCACCTGGTGGGGACGCTGCGACTTGCTCATGGCTTCCTGGTGGCAGTGGGTGGGCTGCGACATGCTCGACGGAGCCCACAAGACTCGAAGACGGTCCAGGGCAGGCACGCAGACCCAGACCAAGGGGACTGGCACTATTGTACAAGACTCGTTCTCACCCAGCTCACGTCTCCGTGGGTGAGCTGTTCCCGACCATCCTCCGGCTCGACGGCGCCTGACGAAACATCGATTAACGTGGGTCGGCGCGACATGACTTGTGCTTCGTCCGGATGCGTCCATATCGGTCAACGGACCAACCGTTATTAGTCCGCAAGAACCATCAAAAGGACCCGATCGCCGCGTAGAAAGTCCAGCGCTCGCGTCGTCCTCACCACCTCAATGGCTCCAACTTGGTGCGCGGTCCAAGACCCCCGAGTCGCCCATTTTCCGAGCCTCTCCGTCCTTCCATGGGCCTCGTCGCCTCGACGTCAGTCGTGTCTGCTGCGTTTAAGGAGTACCCGGCCAAGTCGGGCATCAAGGTATGGGTGGACCCGGACACGCCCGCCGACCGATTCTTGTACACGAGTTCTCGCGGGCGGCCGCGGGAGCTCGTGATGAGCGACGAGTTCAACGCGCCGAATCGCGACTTCCGCCCCGGCAAGGACCACATGTGGACGTCACTTGAGCAGCCCGACGGTGTCAACGGCGCGAAAGACTCTACTCGCACAACATGACGTCGACCCAGTGCGACGCCGACGGCACGTGCTACTACTACATCAAGGTCGTCGACGACCCCACCACCGTCCGCGTCTACAACGTGTACCTCAACCCGCCGCAGTTCGAGACCGTCGGCTTCCAGTACCGCGCGGCTATGGCGCAGTCCTGGAACAAGTTCTGCTTCCAAGGCGGCATGCTCGAAGTGCGCGCCCAGTTGCCTGGCACCGTGAGCAGCAAGTCCGGGAACCCGGACCTCACGCACGGCCCGCACGGGCGGGTCAAGAACCTCCAGTACTACCCGACGTGACCGGGCATCTGGATGATGGCGAACCTCGGGCGCGCGATCTTCAGCGCCTCGACAAACCGCACGTGGCCGTTCTCCTACGACCGCTGTGACCCAAACGAGTTGGAGCCGTCGTACCAGCGCATTAGCGCCTGCGATCCGAATCCGGGCTACGGCATGCACCCGAACAAAGGCCGCGGCGCGCCGGAGATTGATCTCGTCGAAGGCGGCGAGGACGCCATCTCGTCGTCGCTCCAGATCGGGCCAGGCATGCCGAGTGAGTACCGGCTTTTCCCGGTGGACACGTCCACGGGCGACCAGCTCTACTGTCTCTACTCGGGCCAGTGCAAGACGCTCGGCGCCAACCACCCGAACGTCCCGACGGTATTACCAGAAGAGGGGCTACAAGTCCTGGTACCAAGGTCTCCGCTACCAGAGCAACCCGTTCTGCGTGCCGGACCCGACCTTGAAGCAGAGCTACGAGAACGTCGCGAGCTCGATGAAGAACGGCATCAGCGAGAACTCGTGTAACGCCAACAACTGCCAGGGCTCCAAGGACGGGAACGCGTACCTCGGGCTCGTCGACGGCAAAGGAAACGTGCACTGGGGGATCAACTACAACGGCACCTGCTTCCCCGTCATGAACGCGTATACGGGCTCGTACCTGTGCGACCCTGACAACCAGAGCAAGCTCTGTCCGTTCCCGCGGCCCGACTCGCAGCCGATCACCAACGTCATGAAGACGTTCGAATATCAAATGGACGCCATCTCGTCCAACTGGCCCGTGCACCTCGCGGCTTACACCGACTACCTGGTGTATCAGGTCGAGTGGGCCACGGGCAAGAACGGGTACGTGCGCTGGAACCTGGACGGCCACCCGCTGTTCGAGATCACGGCCGAGGCCTTCATGAACGTGCCGCAAGGCCCGACAAGGAACAACCCGCAGAAGATCATGATCGAAGAGCCTATGTACCTCATCTTCAACGTCGCGCTGTCGACGTCCTGGGGCGCGCGGCCGCCGAATCCCGGTCAGCCCTGTCGTGGCGACGGCAAAGACCCCACGACCAACCGGATCTGCGACGAGTTTCCCATGTACATGAAGATCGACTACATCCGCCTCTACCAGGACCTGGCCGACGACCTCGAGCCGGACAACTACATGCAAGTTGGCTGCGACCCGGCATCGCACCCGACCAAGGAGTGGATCAACGGCCACATCGACGAGTACCAAGACTACGACAACCTCGCGATCGACGTGGCCGGCGGGGCGTTTTGCCGCGTCGACGACGACGTACCGTCAAGCCGACCGGCGAGATCCAGTACGTTCACCTGGTGACCGGCGCCTGTCAGAACGGGCGGTGCGTGTGCCGAAGCGGCAAGTCGTGGGGAGGTCCGCGGTGCGCGACGGTCCTGGATGAGCGCAAGACTGCATCAGGAACCGACCAGCTTGACGGCTACGGCCCGCCCTTCGGCAGTGCGGTTCGCGTCGCGATCTTCGTGGTGCTAGCCACGAGCGGGGCGGCGTGGTGGGGGCGTAAAAAAGGCCGGAACATCGAGATGCTCGCGAAGAGCCTCTCGGCCTGGAAAGATGCCTACCGAGCGCCGTCGCTCGCGGATTCACTTGATCGCGACAGCCGCGTCCCCGCCAAAGTCAACAACGGAGAAAACTTCATTTGAGTGTGTAGCACGTGGTATTGAACAGTGGCCCAGGCCAAAGCCGCTCACTTTGTGAACGTGAAAGACCGTGCTGACGTCCCACGCAGCTCTTGAGCAAGCACGACCCTCCTCATTCGGCCTTCCACAACCCTCCTCATTCGGCCTTCCACGACCCTCCTCATTCGGCCTCGTGCAGTCGTTGTAACACGTCGTCGAGGATTCCGTTGCATCCCTTGAGCCAGTGTGTCCCTCCTTGGTGGTTCATCCACGTCGCGGCGTCGCAGCGGCTGCGATGTCGCTCGGCTCAAGAAGGGGTAGTTGTCAAGATTTGACGTCTGGGCGGTACACTGGGCGAACTGAAATGGAGGGCGCCTGCGAAGTTGCTTCACTCGAAAGGATTGAGTGCGTCGAGGTCCTCGGTCCTACATCTTGCGACCAACTGGGCTCTTGAGATCTCATGGGCTGCTTCGAAAGAGCCATATCGTGAATCCCCCTCAAGACCAGGCTTTCACAGCAGTCAGCAGCACATGAACCAACCGCAAGACCTCAAAGTGAGAGTGCTCAAGTCTGTGTGTCCAAAATTGCAGTTTACATATCTGGGTAGAGCCATGCCCGAGTGTTACTACTAGTCAGCGCCTTCAGAAGTATCCTGTGATCGTCAGTCCAAGACACACCGAGTCGTCGAGGTTCTCGACCTTCCGCCACAAGTAGCCAGACGTCGCACCGCCGTTGTAGTTGCACTCGCACGCTTGATTCTTGAACCAGCACGCACCGCCGCTGTAGTTGGTCCACGTCCACGCGAAGCAGCCTCGGCGGTCGGCACACGGCTGCGCACACGCGGCCGAGTTCGGCTGTCGCTCGTTGCCGATGTCGTTACCGGCCATGCCGCAGTTGTTGAACGGGTGCATCCAGTACGAGCTCTCGGGCCACGCGCCTTTCTTGATGTACATGGAGCTCTTGGCGTTGCGCTTAGGGGTCCCGGCGATCGCGCCCTTGAAGTAGCAGGTACCGCCGTCCTGGTCGGTCCACGTCGCGCCGTGGCAGTGGCTGACCCACCAGTCGCACAGGAAGTAGCAGGCGCCGAGCTCGTACGTCGACTGCACGCCGTTGGACTCGTACAAGTCGGAACCGGGGTGGTCGATGCCGCACGCGAATCTCGTACGAGGCGTCGTGGTACTCGCTCAGGCGTCGCGACGGAGGGTAGTCGGTGAGGTTGACGGCCTCGTGGGGCCAGCCAGGAGGAGGGGCGACTGCGGAGCAAGCTGTGACGCCAAGCGCCAACGCCGCGAAAGCACCGGTCGCTGGAAGCTTCATGCTCGGACTTGTGTTTCCCAGCGGGAGTTGGATAATAGACAGCAATGGTGGCGAGAGCCTTGATCGTCTGGGGCCGACGTAAAGGCTGCAAAGGCTGACGTGGATCGTATATCTCACAGGCTAAAATATCTCGAACATGCCACGTAAGACAGTGCTCAGCACGCGACGACCCTGGATTCGTCCATGAAGACAGCAAAGCAAGCTCTTCAAGAACCTCATAAAACTGAGTATCCAGCAGCCAAGGATCTGTTGTCATTGAGCTTCTATACTCTGTCTGCCTTCTTGGACGGCGAGGCATTCGGCCATCACTGGCACGTGCGCGACACGAGTCCCCTCTGTGCGGTATGCGCGACGTAACCGGACCATGCGCCGGCCTTGTGCACAAAGTTGGTGACCCGACCCTTGAGCCAGCAGGTTCCGCCGTTGTAGTTGGTCCACGTCCACGCGAAGCACTGCGGGTTGGTGACGCAGAAGATCTCGCACACGGTGCCCGTGCGCGCTGGTTGGTTGGCGAGGTCGTCCCCGAAGAAATCCACGCCCTCGTATGACCTCACAGGAATGTCGAGCGCGACAGGAAGGAGGACGAAGGAAATCGCGCCTGCTTTTGGGACCGTCGTCGCGATAAACGCGTACTGGTTGACGAGCTTAAGCCAGCAGGTGCCACCGTTGTGGTTGGTCCACGTCACGCCGTCGCAGAGGGGGAACGCGTGGCAGGTGAGTGGACAGAGCTCGGGTAACCCACGCATGGGAGTGAGGTCGATGCCGAGGAGGTCGACGCCACACATTGCAACGGGAATGATGCCTTTGGGGATCGGAAAAGGGTCGAGGCGTCGTGTGCTGTTCACGGAGGAATCCTCCGCGAACGAGCCGGTCAGAGCGATGGCCGCGAACGCGCATGCGGCGCAGAGCACGCGAAGCAAATCGGTCATGCCGAGTGTGAGCAGTTGGGAAGACAGCACGAAAGACAGAATGAGCGACGTCTGTGCTCTGCTTCCAAGTATCCGTCCACGTTTGCCCACTTCCAGCCCAGATATCTCCTCTCCAAAAATTTGTGAGACGGCTGCAAGCATCACCCACGGCGACGTAGAAACCGCACACTCTTCTGCCAATTGGGTTCATGCTGCTGGCTGTCTCATCAACAAACCATACAAGTGACGCCAAGAGCCATTCACGTTTCTCTGGTATTAGTAGTATCCTGTGGTCTTGAGACCCATGCACTTGTCCGTGTTGAGAATGTTCCTCCACACATAGCCCGACGCGGCTCCGCTGTTGGCCACGCACTCGCGAGCTTGGCTCTTGAACCAGCACGTGCCGCCGTTGTAGTTGGTCCACGTCCACGCCCAGCAGTCCAAGCGGTTGGCGCAGGGCTGCGCGCACGCAGCCGGGTTCAGCTGGTGCTCGTTGCCGACGTCGTTGCCGGCCATATCGCAGTTATTGAATGGGTGGACCCAGAACGCGCCCTCGTTCCACACGCCCTTCTTCACGAACATGGTGCTCTTGGCGTTGCCCTTAGGCGCGCCGTAGATGAACATGTTCTGCTTAAAATAGCAGGTGCCGCCGTCCTGAGGAGTCCACACGGCGCCCACGCAGTCGTTGATCAACCAGTCGCAGGCGACGTAGCAGTTGGCCGCACCAGCCACGTACTTGGTCTGCTTGCCGTCCGGGTAATACAAGTCCGACCCCGGGAAGTCGACGCCGCAGGCCATGCGGATCTCGTACGTGCTGTCGTGGTACGCGCTGAGGCGTCTCGGTGGGAATCCTTCGGCTTCAGTCGCATTCTGGGGAAGCTCGGTCTCTGCAGAACTCGGTGTGGCGAGAGCCATCACACAGACAGCGGCGGCAACGGCGCGGACGAATGCCGATGTCATGGCACTTGTAGTGGCGTGTAGTCCGTTCGGCTGGGGCTGCGAATCGAAAAATGAGGTCGACTCGGATCGAGCGAACGGAGAGAGCCCACTGGATTGTTGGTCTCTGGGTGTGATATGGGAGTTGTGCAAGAGATTCTCATCCTCCTGGCCCTGTGAGACGAATCCCACCTTTCTCTCATGACCCACACGATCTGATCGTGTGGGTCGTGAGAGTTGATTCAAGGTGGACCTTACATGAGTAAGTTGTGAGTCAAACATATCGCCACCATTCTCTAGAGCACTCACTGCCACGCATGACTGGCCACGATGTCACACATGGGCGTGATTACGCAGTGCAACGGGCAGAAATCAGGGAACATTTTCGAAATGGAAGCGATGTCACCCCCGAACGCCACACATGGCGGCCGGAACATCGCCGCCAAGAAGGAGCCTCGGTGCGTTGGCTTCAGATTCCAGTTCCGAGTTGATCGAGAGGACCAAGGAGCCATGGCGACGACTTCACCGAGGCCGCAAGGGTAATTGAGACACCAGCCCCAGTCCGTTCAGAGCTGTGGACATCCGTCCAGAGGCTCTGGCCAGAGAGTTGGAGGCTCAGGATGCGACGTGCCATGTATCAGGTACTGAACTAAGCGAGCACTGGAGGTATCCAGAATGGCATTCCTCCATCACGCGTATTGCTCACGTCGGCCCTTGAAGCCCCACAAGTTTCCACGGGGAGCAACGACAGCGGACGCTGCTGTCTGTGGAGTGGTAGATTGACTTGCGGTTGCCATAGGGTCGGATGGAGACTTGTGCAGGAGATTCATCTAGCGTTAGCAATCTCACCAGAGAGATCTCTCCAAGCCACCAAGTTGTGGGAGGGTAGGGAGCATCGGCTGCCTCTCCCGCCACCATTCACGAACTCTCACGCAAGCACCCACACCATCTCGTGATGGAAGTCCTAGTGCTCGCTGTGCTATCAGTCGTGGCAGGTGCAAATGCGCAGTCGCTGTCGGGGTCAAACGGCTTGACCCCACAGGTCGCAGCCACCGATCTCCCGACGGGATTACCAAACTCTCGTCAGTTGAGCTCCTACCACGACAACTCGTACGAAGTTCGCATGGCGTGCGGGGTCGACTATCCTGGGTATGACGTCATTACCGGGACCGGCGCTCAAGCGACGTGGACGGCAGATCACGCAGCAAACTGCTACGTCTCGTGCGACTGGTTCATCAACGACTGCATGGGTGCCGTCTGGACAGACTACAATGGAGGGACATGCTGGTACAAGAAAGTTATGGACGTCTTCGGAACTCCGAGGGGCAACGCCAAGAGCTCAGCGTACTTCAAGAAGAACGTGTGGGGCGATAGCAGTTTCAACATCTCGCCTTTCCAGAACTGTGATATGCCCGGGAACGATGTCGGTAACGAGCGCCAGCCTTCCGTCGGCGCTTGTGCTGAACCGTGCAGGAAACGATAGGAATGCTGGGCGTGGACGTGGACCAATTACAATGGTGGAACGTGTTGGTTCAAAAGACAGGCGCGAGAGTGCGTTCGTTCGAACGGCGCCTCGTCAGGCTACGTGTGGAAGCTCCCCCAAGACGCTGGCAACTGCTTCGATGTCTCCACGGTTTCACTGCTCTAACCACTGACAACGAAGCAGAATATACAATCTGAAATCCGTTCATTTCAAATCACCTGCGATGTGTCCTTGCATTGAGGCTTGCTAAATAGATGTGGATGCTGAGTAAATGTCGCCGTGAGTCGTCCGTCGGACGAAATATCCAGCGACAAGTCCTAAACCCAGTGTCAGTGATTCAAGTATCCCAGTCGACGGATGGTCTGGTATTGTTCTGTGCATATAAAGTTGTTAGCATCATCAGCAGGAACGGCCACTGCCCGATCCATCAACATACCTGGAATCTCCATGAGCGCGCTGATTGCAAAGCCTGCTTCGGGGTTCTTCTTGTTCAGTTGCATCACGACGTTGTACTCGACAAACTGAAAGTTGTCGAACCGGCGCGAGGGCAGCTTGTCGTCAAATTCGTTCATCATGTCCCACGGACCGTCGCCCACGCCGACGCAAATGATCGAGATCGGCCAGTTCGACGCCTCTACGATCGCCTGTCGGGTGGCTTCCTCGTTCGTCACCTGGCCGTCGCAGATGATCACGAGGATGTGGTACCCGCCTTCTCGCTGGACGGCCTCGATCGTCTTCCGGATGACTGGCGCAAAGTTGGTCGGCCCCGAGAGCTTGAGCGTCGGCGTGATGGTGTTGTAGCGACCCAGCACTTCCGTGAAGCCCTGGCAGCCGCGGCCGTTCAAGGAGAACGGGAAGCACGACTCACCCTTGGTCGCGAGGTCTCCAAAGCCGAACGCAGGGATGATGTTGTCGTCGTCGAACGGCTCGAGCACGCGGCCGATGATGGAGATGACGCTCTGTACCGAAAAGCTCAGAATACACATCCAGAATGCATCCCGACCCAGCGAGCAGCTCACCTGGTACGGGTTGAGCACGAACCCGGACGGGTCGATCTCGTGGAGACAGCGCCCGCCGAAGCTCTTCTCGCCCGTCCACTGGTTCGACTTGGTGAAGTCGACGCCCACGACGAGGTTCGACGACTCGAGCCCGGCGCGGCGAAGGTCGGCCTGCACCTCAGCTGTCGCCACGGTTCAGATCAGAGCTCAAGCATGTTAACGACCGCGTGCAAGCGACAGTACCGAGTGTCTCGTAGCGGTCAGGGATGGCCTGGAAGCCGCGCGACGGCGCCGCGGGCTGGCTCTTGGTGTAGACAACGTCCTCTTGGCTGCTCGTGCACCCCATGGCGGTCTTTTAGTTTGTGAACGCGGAGATGCGTGTGGAAATGGAAGGGACCATCACTCAGATTCATGGGTTGCAGAAATTTTGCGACTTGGGTTCCGCTGGGCTCAACTGACCTGTACTGATTTACGTTGGAATACTGAGCTTGGGGACAGTGTTCCGAAGGCAACGAGTTGGACGAGGGATACTAAATCCGATCCTATTCAAGTATATTATCAATTCAAAATCAATTCATTTAATGAATTGATAAATGAATTGTACATCGATTTTCGACGTCGAAAATTCAATTGCGGTGGTGGTGTGTGAGGAGTTGTTGGGATCTGGCAGTCGGCGAGCACTCGATCAAAATGGTTCTCGCGCACCAGGACGCCTGGCGCAAGCACCCGTTCATCAGCAACTGCGCCAAGAAGCCCTTCACTGGCCTCGGCACGGCGGCCGCAATCTTCGGCGTCTACCTCGTCATCGACACGATCGCCGGCGTCGCCACGGGCGGCCACAGCAGCCACGCCAGCCACGGCCACGCGGCGAGCAACGTCGCGTACACGCGCGAGGAAGTGGGCGACCGACCGACTCTCTCGCAGTAGATTCTCGCGCGGAGTGTTCAAGGCGAAGGGCAGCGTTTGCACTGCCACGTGCGGGTCCAGGTCGAGTCGATGCCGGCTCTGAAGATATAATTTGCAGTGAGATCGGTCGACACGAACTTGATGGCACGGGCTGCTGTGGATCTGCTCGGTATTCAATATACGTAGCTTCTGGAAGATAGATACAGGTGATGAAGAGTTTCATTTAGAGCACAGGACTACAATACTACGTTAACGACGTGTCAGATCAGGAGCGAACGAGAGTGATGACGAAAGACTCAACCGTCGTGGCGACCGAGTAGCAAGTCTTCCTCGTCTTCGTCCTGCTCGTCGACATTCTTATTAAGCTCGAGCACCGATACGCGCGTCATGAGCTGCGTGATGAGCAGCATGGTCTCGGCCTTGAGCTCCTCCTGCTCCAGGATCTGTTGCTGCATTTGCATGTTGCTTTGAGTGAGCTGCTCAATATACCTTTGTTGGGCAGCTACGATCTGCCGAAGCTCGTTCATCTGGGCCTGCATAACCCATTGCTCTGGCACCTTCTCCTTGGTTCCATTCAAAGATGAACGTGCGCTCGCCGGACCCGCAGAACCTGGTGATGACATGCCAGTGAAAGACGTGGCTGTCGTAGTCCGCACGCTCTGCAGTTGGGGGTGCTGGTGCTGGTGTTGTTGCTGCTGCATTTGCTGATGGAAAGCTGCAACAGGGCCCGTGATCTTGGCTCCCTGCAGCAGTCCGTCCAGCGAAGACGGCTGCATAGCCGCCTCCTTGGACTGCTTGTGGGTGATCATTGCAAAGCACGTCACGCACACGCGTTGAGGAGTTGTGAAACCTTTGGACTCCATCATGATCTTCTTGTCGGCGCTGTGTTGACTGCAGATCGACTTCCCGCAGTTGCGGCAGTGGTGGCGATGTTTAAACATGCCAAAGCTTGCACGGCAGATCGAGCATTCGTCGTCCCGCTTCCACTCGGGAGGGGACTCAAAAGACCGTGCTCCGTCCGAGTGCGCAACGCGGCGTTGGTTGCCACCAGAGTGCCGCGTTGATGACCGATTTGAATTGAAGTTGTTCCCTTCGTCCTCGTCTGACGACTGGTCCTCGAAGTGGTCGTGCTGGTGTTGCTGATTAAATCTTACGTGTTCAAAGCTGGCAATAGCCGGGAGCGACTGGTGGCGACCGCTGAGCGACATGGAGCGTTGCGACGAGCTCGCTGGGTGGAGTCCTCCCCGCTGCATCATCTCTTGGTGCTGCCGAGCTGCAGCTGCTACGACTGCTGCGTGGGCATGGTAGTCCAGCGAATGCTTGCGGAAAGAAGACGCGTTCGTCCTTGCCTGAAGAGGCGGTGTTGTCCGTGGGATTGGAGCCGTGTTGGCGCTACCATTGCTGGATGAGCTGGACGTTGGCGAAATGAGCCTGCCAGTGGACCGTCCTCGCCTCCCTTCGTGGTGTTGATTCTGATGCTCACCCTCCTCGCTGCTAATCGATCGCAGCGACTCGGCCGGACTCACCGGGGTGTTGGTGTTACTGCTGCTGCCTCGGCCGAAATTGGCTGGGAGCTTGCTTCCCAGCGGTGACACTTGATCCAGCAGTGACTGTCTCTTGAGCGGTTGCCATTCTCCATCATCTTCCGGATGCCCATCGCTTTGGTTGTCTGGAATGCCTCCGCGATCACTGCCAAGCGGCAGCGAGTCAGCGATTGTGAGATGAAGGATCTTGAGTCCATCCTTGTGGAGTCCGACTTGATGGGCGAGCTCCATAACACTGACGTGGCCTGGTGCGTCCACGTGGACAGCGTTCGGGTAGACTTCGATGAGCTTCTCGAGCCACTCGGGCTCGACGCGCGCGCGGATGGCGATGTGTAGCGGAAGCAGTTCGGCGCCGTTCTTGACCTTGGCGCCCTCGGGGAACGCCGCCAAGAGTCGACTCAGCAGCGACAGCGGCACGTGGCTCTCTGTGCACGCCCAGTGGATCGGCAGCATGCCGTAGTCGCCCATCTCGCGCGCAAACTCGGGCGCCATCTCGATGAGCCGCTGGAGGCCCTTCCAGTCCGAGGCCTCCGCCAGTCGGATCGCTTCCGAGTTGGTCGGCATCGGCAGAAGATCGCGTCTGTGCGGGACGGCCCAAACACGAATGGAAGAGAGGGAGGTCGTCGCCTTCTGACTGCTGAGGCGCAACAAAGACCAAGACCGCGCTTCTCACGAAAGGCGTCTCGGGGAACAGCGCGCGCACAGTGCTCGCCGGGCGTTGGATCCAGGGGGACTCGCGTGGCGTCGCCTTGCGTGTCGTGCGGGCCTCAAGCTGTGGTGTCGGGTGGAGACGAGATGTCGGCGCGATAGGTACAAAACCCCACTCGGAAAAAAGAAAGAAGAAAAACCAACCGGCGCACGAAACGACCAGAACGTTTCTGTCCGTGTCAAAAAAACAAAGTGGACTCCCCCACTGAACTCTTTTTCGGATTCGTCGTGGTGGGCCATGGCTCGTGATTGCACTATATCGGCTGGTCCAGATCGCCATCGTCACAGATTGTATCTTGTGTGCACCTGCTCGATGGCACATAGATTGTGTCGCTGGAAGCGCTCCCTCTGTTCTCGCGTGTTCATCACGGTGAGAAACCATTGCATGGTGTGGACGAGATCACTGTGACATCCCGGTGCCAGAGCAAAGAAATAAAAGCACTTTGCTTGGTTTTGTGTCAGTGCCAAAAAACCAAGGGCGAGAACGTGCTGCTTGGGGAACCCTCGCGACCAAACCGTGAGGTCAG
The DNA here is from genome assembly GCA_023335855.1 of Pythium scleroteichum. NCBI lineage: Eukaryota > Oomycota > Peronosporomycetes > Pythiales > Pythiaceae > Pythium > Pythium scleroteichum. The sequence continues at coordinate 11,989 of JAADVR010000018.1, read as the reverse complement.
AGCGAGCACATGGCCATCGGTCAAACCACGCCGCTGGGCCTCGCTTCCAAGAAACTGGTCTCCTTCTGTGGAAAAAGATGGCGCGTCAACTGCAGGAGTAAGATGTCTCGAACGTTCTTCGCATGTTCACGTCCGTGGTAGAAAGAAAATGAGGGTGCCACTCTCTTGAGGGAACATGTAGCCATCTTGGGGCTGTGATGGCTGCAAGATGGGAAGCACCTTGAACACGCACGTCAAAGAATCGAGAGGCTCCCCAATTGAGCTGTTCGCTGGAACCTCATGGCTGTACAAGAATATAATGCTGTGGATCTGTTGTCGCTGATGCAGGCTGATTTTGTGGGGGGACGCGGAAGACACATCCAACCTTCAAAGATCTCGGTCCTGGTGTGGCCAGTGTACCTCAAATTGAAAAAGGCCGCGTTCAAGTCTCACACCAAGCCAAGCAACTCCACGATTATTTGACTATCCTTCAATCATGTTTTCACGATTCCACGCACGCTCATAAACCAACGCATTCACTACCCCACCCAGCTCCTGGTTTGAGTTTTCAATTCGGCACTCTACACTCCAAGAAAGAGTTGCTCGAGGGCTACGAGCACCGTTCCTTCGTTTGCCGGATCAGACACGCGGTACGTGTCAGCCAGCATAGTCACCCAGAATCCACAAAACTTGTAGAAGCCAAACTCCTCAGCTGGGTCCGACGTGTCGCACAACAGGCGGGCCATTTCCAGCATGATGTTGGTACACTGCTGCTCCGAGTGGCCGACCACCAGCAGCTGCACGTAGACGTCCTGGCCGGAGATGAAGCCGTCATCGTCCTTGTCGATGATGCCGAACACCTCGACAACACGCTTCTGGCCGTCGGAGGTCCATTGCATGAAACAATGCATGGCCGTGTCGATCATGAGCTCGACATCCGACTTGATCCCCGCCGGAACATCGATCACTCCTTCGAACCGAAAGTAGTCTTCTACGCAAAGATCGACTTTATCAAGTGGCGTTTGCGTCGCTGTGTGGGTCACCGCGAGTGGCTTGCCTGTGTCTCGATCAACAACGAACACGTATGAGCATTTATCGGTTGAAGACGAGTACGCGACATGGTTTGCCAGAATGCAAACCCCTGGACTTGGCGGCACCGGTACTACCGTAAGACAGGCCTTGACGAGATCGAAAAGATCCATTGCTTCCAGGATATCGATTAGCGCCGAGATTTCATGGCACACTGCTGGCTGTGAAGTCGGCATGCTCACGTAGCTCCGCAGCTGGATGTTTTGACCATTCGCAGTGGTGATCCAGGAAGTCGAGGAGCCTGCCTTGTTGTACACTGAAACCTCTGCCCCGATGCTTTCGACATGGTATCGAATAATGTACGTCGTGTTCGAGACGGCGATTCGCAGGCGCACTGCGCTTGATATGGACGGGATCTCGACTCGGATCTGACCTCGGAAATTCTGAAGCCGCTCTTCAAGCGTTAGGTCGCGGAAGTCCTCGTGGGCATCGGAGCGGGTGAACGTCGCACCGCCCAGAGCTGTGCGAAGCAATTGCCGGGCATCGTCAGACAGACGCCGACGCAACGACGGACTGACTTCTGTAGCTGGCATCGTTCTACGGGTCAAGACGAGGTAATCGGGAAATGATCAAAACTCGGAACACCTGCAGAGGTCGCGAGCAAATGCAGTTGGAGCCCAGGTTCCTTCAAAGAACGCAATGATTCGAAGATTGGCCGATCCTTCGATTTCTCTGGCCCTGGCCACTGTGTCTTGTTGGTGCTCTGAAACCAAGACGATTAGAGGGTCGCTTCAGAGGACGTTGCACAACCTCTTCAGCAGCATTGAGAGGACGCTGGCAGATGGACCACAGCTGCGCGCGTTCAGCTGGACCAGGGCTCCCGAGAGCTGAAGCAATGAAGGATTGAATTGGGAACTACCCAATCACTGACGGTAGGATTAGTTTTGCTTCATCACGATTGGGTGCGAAGGAATTTAAATTTGGCTGCGTCTGTGACGTGGACCACGTTGAACTGGCGAGCAGCTCCCCATCATCAGCCGAGACGACGCGTCGTATCAGAATAGGTTTCCACGGTTTTGGGCACGATGGTCAGCCTTGGTAGGCTCTTCCGCGCTGGCGTTGGCGTTGGAGCGAGAGGAGGTGCGTTCCATCGGAGAGTTGGATTCGCTCTGCGCTGCGTTTCTCCATCGCAAGCGTCGCTCTCCCCGTCGCTTCAAATGCGCAATCGGAAGTCGACGAAGAAGTCGCCATGCCCCCCCCCAATGGGGTTCTTCACAGTCAGTTTTAGAAACGATTGTGTGTGCATTTCTATATATGTCAAATCCGTGACCATCATTCTCTCCTGCTCATCACACTCTGTGAGAACAAACCCAACCGATAGCCAACAGAGGCGAAGTCGACGCGTCGCCTTCCCACGCCGCCACGCTGCCAGGGATTGTCTGGTGGCCGCGCGCTCGCTGCCCGTGGGTTCCGCTGCCTGGAACTGTTCTCCCTCTCTCTCCCACTGCGCCGAGCGACTTTCCAGAATGTTCCGCCGGTTGATGCGCGCGCGGCGGCGCGTACCCGTGCAGTCAGCAGGCCACGAGAGCTCGGACCGAAGCGAGCCGAAGTTCGGCGAGGATAAACCGTCGCCGGACGTCTACCACGCATGCATCGGCTCCGACGGCCCCATCCCACTGCTTGTGGAGGACTTTTCGCGCGAGCGGCTCAAGCGCCCCGAGTTCTTGCGCCAGCGCGCGCGCAGCCTCGTGTCCCACGTGAGCCAGGAGGAGCGCAGCGCCGCGCAGGCCTGGTCGCGACTCGAGCAGCTTTACCGCGTCTTCCAGGCGATCCAGAACGCACAAGAGAGCAAAGGCGGATTGGAAGATGGCAGCGAGGAACTCGCGAATTTGCTCGCGAGCGGGGATGCGAACGACACGATTCTGAACGATTTCCACGAGCTCGCGTCTCATTTGCCCGAAGGCTTCAGCTCTGAAATGTTCGCCGAGCTGGGCAACGCATTGTACAGTGAAATGATATCGACTCAGCAGCAGCAAGCGGGAAGCCACATCAGCCGCCAGTCTTTCGAGACACTGGGAGATCAATTGTTCTCGCAGGCAACACCGTCGCGTTCATCTTCGTCGATCGTGAGCGTCACCGTGTCTGCCTGATTATAAACCGCGACAAGTCTTTTGTTGTTGGGCGACACTTGTTGTTTGTGCGTGGTCATCAGGGCGTTGTGCATTGTTTTAGCAAGAGGGAGTATCGAACGGCGAGAATCAATCAGAAGCCACGAGAATTTGTACATAAGATCGCCGTTCGCTTAATAAACAGCAACGTTCAACGCGAAGACTGAGAACTTTGGGAGTTTCACGTGCTCATGACTACTACCGTTGTGTGCCTAGGCCTGCGGCTCCTCCCACTGGTCGAGAGCCTGCAGGCCCAGCTTGTTGACCTTATCAACGCCAGCGTATTCCACAGCGTCGCCTTGGTTGTCCACGACTAGGAGAGTCGGCAACCCTCCCTTCCGGTCTGCGAGGCCCAACCCGGCGAGCTCCTTGCGGCCGGCAACTTCGTACTTGAGCTTGATCTCGCGACGCAGGGCCTCGTTCTTGTATGGGATCGCCCACCACGGGCCGTGATGCGATTGGAGAACTGGTCGCTGCGGTCGTCCGAGCTCACAAACACAATCTCAAGTCGCTTGGCGCTCTCGTTCACCTCGTCGTAGAATTTTTGCAGCGCAGGTAGAAAGTCATGGCAGTATGGACACCAGTCCGCCTATAAGAGCAAACCCGTTTCCAAACTCAGCACAGTCCGTGACTCATGAACAGCTACACAACACAAAAAGAATCGCACCGAAAAGAAGAGCGCGACCACGTTGTTCGCAAGCACGTCGCCCCCGCGCGCCGTCTCACCCTTGGCGTTCAACAGCTCCACGTCCTGGAAGAAAGTCGCCATTGTCGTTACTTGACGGAGGAGGATTGCCTAGTGCTCGTCTATCGCATTCCAAGAGGGAAAAGGAATGATGGTCATCACGAAATGACGGAGCTACTCAGAGGGCAATGATTGGGTTTGCGTCCTGACCACGTTGCCTGCCCTCCCTACATCATGTAGGGAACATGCCAGGGATGTGTGAAAACATGGAGATGGAGCATGTATTTGTTGGGCTTTCAACAATCCGTTCGAAGTCACTCGGATTCTACGTGCGAAGGATGTGCTTACGCTGTGAAAACCTTCCACGCACCAAGAGCCTTCACGCCTTCCTTCTCGATTTTGTCGACGCCGTGCAAGTCGATAAGGTCACCATTCGGCTGGATCACAACGAGGCTCGGGATGCCGCCCTTGCGGTCCACAACGCCGACTGCTTCCTTTTCCTTACCCGCACACACGCCGTACTGTTTCATATTGACAATATAAATGCGTTCAGTTCTTATCATCTCACGGAAGGAACAGTAGTTTTGTCCAACACCCTGTACCTTGCGCTTGAGCTCGTCTCGGAGCCCATTGTCAAACGGGATCATCCACCACGGGCCTTGCTTGTCGTGGAAATGGGCCACTTGGTCATCCGCAGTGTTGTCCGAGCCAACAAACACGAACTCGATCGTAGAGCCGTCCTTGTTCGCATCCGTATAGAACGAGTTGAGCGTGGGCTGGAACCCGCGGCAGTCCGGGCACCAGTCGGCCTGACGAAAAGAGCAGTTTGGGTCAGTTCTGGAAGAGACAAACAAGTACGACAAGAGCTCCTGGCGCTTACCGCGAAGTACAGCGCAAGAACCTTGCCACTCAGAGCCTCCTCTCCGTCGCGTTCGTCTCCTTTCGCATTGACGAGCTTCACGTCCTTGAAGAGCGCGGCGGAGCTCATGGCGCGTCGATAGATCAGCGCCGTGGATCTCAGTCGGATTGTGGTAGCTGCTCGCAGGAGCATCTTTGGCTGTTGGCCACAGTCGGAGTGATGGTGCTACGGTTATAAGCTGACGTAATCCTGTACACGTCTAAGTGGACAAATTTTGGAATTAGTGCTCCATGTTTTAAGCCAATGGCAGCCGTGGGAAACCGAAATCATGCCTGCTGCCTCTTTTTGTCAGATGTGCCAAGTCCGCTCCTGCTTCAACTTCAGCCCCCGAAAAGACGGAAGGGCGAACCTGGCCCAGTCTGTTTTGCCGAGTGTCTTACAACGACGCGCCTCTGATTGATGCTTCCCCACGATCGTGCGACGGCGCTGACGCCACCTGCCGACAGGACTGTCATCCGCGACAGCAGGTCCACCGATAGCCGCAATGCACGAGGGCCAAACCTCGCCCCTGTCCCAGACAACCAGATACAGTCACCCCTAGGTATCGGCCGCCTCCAGGAGGTCCAGTTTTCTTTTCTCTGGATCTTGGCAGCGATTGCGTTCCGCGCATTCATATTCTCCACTGTGGCAATCACCCGTCGGAGCGCCGCGCGTTGCCACATCGTTTGGCGTGCGGCAAGTGTACATACGTACAAATTGCTCCAAGCGACGCAAACCAAAATAGGCACGTTTTCTGCACCAAGTCGCCAATCCGCCACGCCAGTTGGCCGAAATCGCCGTGATCGGTGCCGCTCATTGGATGTTTTTACGCCGCCCCTGACCAGACTGAGACGGCGTCGGAAAAGAAATGTGAGGGGTTGTTGGTTACTTCCCAAGAGCAGCGGGCGCGTGCGTAGCGGCTCCGGAGCGATCGCCCTCGCATCGTCGCAGCGACTGCGACAGAAGCGTTTTCGACCGCACGATGATGAACGAGCGCCGCCGCAAGCGCCAGATCCTCAAGGTCGACCACTACGACGGCCAGTGCATCTACAGCGACCGGGAGCTCTACTACGAGCTCGGCGGGTACCTGGGCGGCGGCGCCGCTGGCGTGTACGTTGGCGTTTTGTTGGTTTGGGCGGTCGTGGCGTCGTCGGGGGGCTGATTTCTGTTCTGTTCTACTTTAATCTCCAGCGTCTACGAGGCCTACTGCGCGCGCACGAAACGCGTATGTATTTCTCGTTCTCTCTTCCAACGTTGGTCGCGGTGGGGACGTAAATTCATTTTCTTGTTGTTGTTGCAGCATGTTGCCATCAAAATCCTCAACCCCGTGGGCTACAAGCTGCTTCCAAGCACGCTGCTCTCTCGCTGCGTCGTCGCCGTGCGCGGCAAGCCGCTGGACGCCAACGACGCCAACGCCGACGACCGCGACGCGCGCTTCCGGCGCTCAGGAAACCTCACGCCCGGCGGCAGCAGCCGCTTCGCGACGGTCGCCACGCGCATGCGTCTCGAGTGCGTCGCTTTCTCTCTTGGTTTCTCTATGGGGAACGGTGCTGACGTGGTGCGTGCTGACTGCCAGGAACGTCTGGTGGCTCATCCACCCGTCGACCAAGCAGGCCGTCGCGGCCTACGAGGACCCGCGCACGGGCGCGCTGCGCGAGCTGAGTCTGCCGCAGTGCATCGACGTCTGGGGCGACGAGCTCCACGCGGACGTGGCGCCCGAGGAGGCCGACCGGCAGCTCGCGCAGCTCGAGCTCGCGACGCAGGACGTGGTCGTGAAGAACCAGGTGCTTACGATCCCCAAGATCCCGAAAAAGTTCCTCAAGTTCGCGTCCACGCGGCGCTCGATCCACCGCGAGATCTCCAACATGTCCGGGCTCGGCGCCCACGAGAACGTGCTGCGTCTCGAGGAGGCGCTCGAGCTCGTGCAGGACAGCAAGTGCACGACGTTCCTCGTGCTCGAGCTCGCGGCCGGCGGCGAGCTCTTCGACCGTATCAAGCTCGACTGCGGCACGGACGAGGACACGGCGAGAAGGTACTTCCGGCAGCTCATCTCGGGCGTCGCGTTCTGCCACTCGTCGGGCGTGTGCCACCGCGACCTCAAGCCCGAGAACTTGCTTTTGGCCGACAACGAGGAATTCTCGACGCTCAAGATCGCCGACTTCGGGCTCTCGGCCATCTTCGCGATGACCGAACAAGGCTCCGAGACGTCGCTGGGCCAAGAAGCAGGCGTCACGACCTCGGCCACCGTGCAGGCCATCCGGAGGCTGCGGTCCGTCGTCGGTTCGCCTCACTACGTCGCCCCTGAGGTGCTGATGGACGCCGGCCAAGGCTACGACGGAGCCAAGGCCGATGCGTGGTCGATTGGTGTGATCGTTTACGCAATGCTCGCAGGAAACTTGCCCTTCGGCAAGGACCTACTCAAGTGCCTACGGTACGAGAAGTTCAAGAAATGGTGCTACAACACCAAGTACAGCGACGAGGACCCGGTCGACGAAGTCGCATTCCCTACTTGGTTCTTCCCGGCGCAGTTCTCGCTCGAGGTCAAGTCGCTCATCACACAGCTGCTGTATCCAGATCCGAGCATGCGGTTGTCAGTGGAGGAAGCCCAGCGCCATGCCTGGGTGCTCGGAGAACGACTTGCGCGAAGGAGCAACTACTCGATCAACGAGGAGAACCCTGAAGCCTCCCCGTCGACTTCGTCCATGATCAACACGCCAGCACCGGGCAACTCGCCATCGCCCTCCCCGACATTTCGAGATGTGCCGATCGCTGCACTCACCATATCGCACAGCGTCGTGGATCAGGACCAGCCGCAGCCTATGCAGCAACGATGGACGCCGCGAACTGTTCCTGTGTCACCTGGTGGGATGAATCGAATGCAGCTTCACGGTCGCTCGCCTACAGCAGCGACTATGATGATGACACCTTCAGCCCATCCGATCCCCCCGTCTCCACAGAAGGCCGCGCTACGTGCACACTTGATGAGCAGCGGGTATATGCCGTCTGTCGACGAGACTGCGCCACTCTCCTCCGGGCAGACACCTGTGAACTCTCCTCGCCACTGTGACAGTGAGCAAGATGTGGGAACCTCCACGCTGCAGTTCCCTATGGATCAAGCTTGTGTGGACTTGGCAGTAAGCTCAAGTTCAGCGAAGGATGACGGCTTCAGCGACGACCTCGAGCGCGAGTGCCAACGGCATCCTTCTTTTGTGGCCTCGTCCGCAGAGTCGGCGAGCTCAGTATCAACCACGGTCGCCGAGCCCGTCCCGCGCCGAGTACCTCCACGAAGGTTCACTTCCCCACCTCTCGCCACAGGCTCCCGCCTCGACCGAAACCTCTATCACCACCGGCGGAATTCTCCACCAGAACTCTTCCTCAGTCGTTTCGGACGCGGATTCAAGTTTGAGGCCATCCGGACGGCGTTTGAAGAGATTAATCTGGAGCAAGTGCAGTTGAATCTTGCTACGACGCCGACCGATTCGGCTTTACGCGAGCAACGACAGACATCCGCGGCGCAATCCACGTTGTCGTTCGCTTCTTCATCCCAGTCGGTGCCTAATACTCCTCTGGGCGCGACTTCAACTCCTGCATCCGAGACAACCCCTCCATCGTACCAAGCAGACCTCGTTGCGCGATCCACACGCTTTATCACGGCGCTGCCGGCACCACTCGTGCTGAACAAAATCGAGGCCATCTTAACGGCCAATCCGAGCCTCGTGCCAGTGCGACCATCAACCACTGAGCCGCTTCAACGCGTGGACATCGACTGGGAAAACTACCAAATGGATGTGAGCTACGGAGACGTGCTCACATGTACCGTCCAGGTCTTCTTATTTCAGCGCGGCGTCTACCTGGTGGAGTTCCGGCGTGGACAGGTCAGTTCAACGGCATTGGCTTTGGTTGAATTCGTGGCGAAGAAACTAATACAATTTTGATTTTGCAGGTGGAGATCTTCCAGTTCAAGCGATTCTACGAAGACATCCGGGAGAAACTATCCGACAACATCGAGATTTGTCCCACAGAAGCACGAAGACTAACAAGCGATCAAGACACTTCGCCACGTCGTTTTCCGCGGAGGCGCAATAGGTCCATCGGGGTTCACGACGAGCTATTACGGTGAAGAAGACGTAGGGTGGAGCCAAAACTTGCGTGTTCTAGATAAATGCACGGCCTTAGATAGACGTATGAAAGTTCGTGTTCATCAAAGTTTCAAAACGAGGCGGGGACGACACCAGGGAGTCTCTTGTGGCTGCTGCTGCTGCTGCTCATACTTGGGCGGTGCTCGAGCTTCCGCCGGTGCTTGAGCACTTTCAGATACGGAGCCGCTGTCTCCGCCGAGCCACGAAGGCTTCCAATTGTATCAGACCCGCTTGTATAGTCGGGAACGACTGTGCTTACTGTTCCAGGTGCCTTTACCAATGTCGGCGGAACCTTCTTTTTGATTCGTATATAGGGGAGCGATGTATTGCTGAGGTGAATACCCCATTGGCGTCGTGGACTCAGGCTCGAGCCTCCTTTGTTGAGTTCGGGCTGGGGAGATAGTTGGCTTGAGGGTTGCTGATGCCGGCTGCGATCGTAAAATCGATCGCGCAGCTCGTCAAGAAATGCGAATCCCGTGGTGCTTCGAGTCGATTGCATCTCCAGGAGCTCTTCGGCCTCCGGTTTTGCCTCTGGTGGAGAGAGCAGTCGCGCAATCTCCGTAAACGGAACGGGAAGGTCGAGAGTTGGACTCTCACCGTCATTGTTGCAGAGGAAACTCGTGGGGAGGGGCGTAGACCCTAGCTCGTGGCCACACACTCGTGCCTGCAGCTGCGCGATCTGATGATCCTTCAACATTTGCTTCACAGAAGAAATGGCGTTTTCGACTTGCAGATCCCCGACGCGATACTCCATCAGCAACACATCTCTCAGCAGCTCGTTCGAGAGAAAAACTGGACTCTGTTCTATGCCAGCGCGGAACTCGTTCATGACTGACTGATTCCGCTCAAGATGCGCAACCAGCTGAGCTTTTCTCGCGAGCAGCTGCCGAATACCGTTCTCAACACGCTCCAACTCTTCACTGCCATCTTCGGTTTGTTGACTTGCAGATCCCCCCACGAAGTCTTCGAGGATGGCGGTGGCAAGGTCACGGTGCTCGCCCTGAGTCATTTTCCCCAGTGCATTAAGACCTTGTTCTGGCCTCTCCATGGCCGTACCACTACTAGCGTCCTGACTTAATCGCTTGTGAAGTTCGTCGATGCAATGGTCAATTTCGAGCAAGTTTCGGCGAAGTTGCTGTCGCTGTTGAAAACACTGTGCAATATATCCACGGGCCTCCTTCAGTTTGGCATGCTTCCAGGCTTCGTAACTCTGATAGCCTTCGTCTTTGTCTTCGTTATTCGTCGTATCCCGAGATTCCTTGACTCTCGCCGGACTAACACGGGAAATCGAATATCCAGGCGATGGGCTCCCTTGCTGGGCCAGCTGCTTCTTGAGCGTGGCAATCTCACCCTTGAGGTCGGCAACAACGTCAGCGTACTCAGCCAGATGGTGGTCGACTTTGAGCACATTTCGTGTGACGGTCGTCTTGATGTTCTTTGCCCGATTCGCGTATTTGAGTGTATTCAGGGTTTCCTCCATGCTCGCTGACGCTGGACTGACGTTCGCGATCATCACAGTGCGGCAGTTGCCACCTAGCGAATCCTTGAGTAGACGAGTGAGCTTGCTATCTCGATAAGGCACAAACCCACCACCAGCCGCACCGACACCTTTCTCACCTAGCGCGTTGATACAGTTGCCCAACGCCAGCAGCGATCGATTGATGTTCGCGCCTTCGATCAGTCGCTGCCCGCGGTTCTGCGTCACTGCGGCGCGTTCGCTACCAGCGAGGTCAACTAGTGACAGCTTCCCGTACTTGACAGTCGAGATCATGGAGCCACCGCGACTTGGGTCCAAAGTGAACGACTCACTGCTCGAGTTCTTGTCACGTTGCTCTACGAGCACTTGGAGAACGGCGTGAGATCTCGACGACACGGCGTTGGCCGCAGTCGCCTCTTGCGATCGGTGTTTGTTACCTCGTCGAAGCAACTTCATGACGTCTTGTGCGTTGCTTGCTTCGACCTCAGAGATACCAGCGACCACGGGACCCTTCACAGGATCTTCCCGCAGGTCAAGAAACTCGGACGTCGCCGTCGTGGCGCCAGGGACTGCTCCAAACGGCGGTAGCGTCACAAGGAGATCGCGAATGTTCTCGTTGTACACTTCCAGGAACGACACGGTCACCTTGTACACGACCATGGCCTGCGGGTCTGCGTGGACGCGCTCAATGTTCTGGAAGAGATCGTCGAGCGTGAGCGCCATGATGCCTGGCTCGTCGGGTGTGCCCAGCATCGTGTACGTCTTGCCGGCGCCGGTGCAGCCGTAGGCGAACACGGTCGCGTTGAAGCCGTTGAGCACACCGTGGATGAGGAACTTGGTCGTGTGGTGGTACACGGTCTGTTGGCCGTCCTGCGGCGTGAACACGTAGTCGAACGCGTACCGCCTCTCTCGAGACCGACCGCCTTGGCCCTGCGACTGGTTGTTGGTGCTCGCTCTCGCTGGGAACGCGGACGCAGCATTCCGCGGCTTTCTGAGCGCGCCGTGGTGGCTGCGCCGCGGCAGCACAGCCACGGCCAGCGGCTCGGCCAGCGACGCGGTCCTCTGCGGCGAGCCGCTCGGCTGCTGCTTGTCGAGCACCACGATGAGCTTGTTGCCGAGTACGCGCACGATCTCCTTGTCGTCGCGGTCGTGGCTGCAGTGCGGGCGCACGCGCACCGTCACGAGGATGTTGGCCTGGCCGGCCCACATGGCGCGCTTGAACGCCTCCGTGTCTTCCTCAGCTAGCGCGCGGTGCGGTGGGCTCGACTCGTCGTCCTCTGCGTCGCGACTCTGCGCGGCGAACGTCTTGGCGTGGGAGAGCTGCGGCAGGAACGTGCGGCGCTTGGCCGCCGGGGCCTCGCTGAGCGGCGCCGGGAAGATGGGCGGCATCTCGGTCTTGCCAGGCTGGGGCGACGAGAAGCCGAGCGAGACGCGCCGCTCACCGCCGCGCGCCTCGCTGGTCAACGGGCGCAGCTGCGGCGGGAGCTCCACGCGGGCGTCTTCGGCGTGGCGCGAAGCGAGGTCCGGGGCGAGGCTGCGCGGGACGAGCAGCGGCATGGGGCGCAGCGCCGGTCACGCCATCGAGCGACGGGAGGCGCGCGCGGGGGGGGGGGG